>SKCR01031756.1:0-304127 GCA_019454045.1 Zanthoxylum bungeanum
AGTTCATTCTCTCTCTAAATATGCAATTCTCTTACAACAATACTTCATTTTCCTCATTTTCCCTAATTCATCCATTCTAAACACATCATATCACTTAAACATAACAAATGAGATTGATTTATCCAAGTTTCACCAAATTTGAAAATCCCTAAATTCGTAAAATCCTAATTTTGAGTAACTTCTTTATTAGCTAAGAAATTTCATTCACTTTGCCTAAACGGCGTATAGGCGTCCTAATGCCGTCCGATTAACGCCTAGCGTATTTTTTAAAGCCTGAAATACTGCTTAATTTAATACGCATCAAGTTCTAAAAACATAATTATAAACAGATTATTATAATTATATAATTTTATGGTGAGTTTATTTTAACTTAATTTTTTTTACTTAAATTTACACATCAAAATCTGAACATTTATTGGGAGAATGACACTTTCCCTCCTAATATTTACACTAATATCCATTTATCTCTATTGTTTTCATATTACTCCAACATACCCTGAGGTCATAAGTCAAACAATTATTTTATATTTTGATATATTTACATTTGTTTAAATAATTATCATTTTTACATTATTAGTTATTCATTATTTTAATTAAAAATATACAAATAAAATTATAAAAATATACAAATAAAAAATCAGTATTTGGGACAAAACTTATCATGTATCTCAGTCTGGTTATTTATTCAGAACGAAAAATCATCATGAATTTTATTAAAAATTTGTAATTTGGATGATTTTGCAGTACATGATATGATGAGGCACTAGCGATCCTGCAAAACAAAGGTGGAGTGAGTGTGAAGAGTCTATCCACCAGTGTGGTGGATGCCGTAGGCACTCCGACACTCAAGTCAGTAGTGAAGACGAGCGGTATATAAGGAAGAGTAAGGTCTGATGTTACCTTGACCTCCGTGGACTGCCGTGAGGGCGGTGGGCCGGTGTTTAGAGGGAGGTGTATTTAGAGAGCTCAAGTATGAGAGCTAAAACTTGAATGAGGATACTTAACCTTGAATTAATGTAATTCTAAGTTCTGCTTCATTTTATAGGCTAGGGAATAGTCAATTAGTTGGAATAAGGACCATATTTATGATGTTGGACCCAACTAACATGTTAAACATTAATCTTTCGGTGATGAATCGGCTAATTGTTCGGGGAACAATTAATATCTTAAAATATGCTTTTCGTTGGGGTCCTGGAAAGTGGGGTTTGACCGAAATTGGGTCTGCAAAGCCAATTGGGTCTCCAGTCCAAACTTAGTCTAGGTACTGTTTGGCCTTTACTTTGATATAGAGCTTGACGGAATAATTGAGTCATTGGCCCAAATTTGGTATGGGAATTGTTTGGAAGTATTGGGTTGTATTCAATATTGAGCCTGAGGTGAAAAGACGAAAATATCCTTAACCCAAATTTGGCTCGTACAGTTAGTATATAAGATTTTCTATCATTCTTACCTCTTATATATTTCCTATAGATTTTGGGTTGTAATTTTTTTGAATTTTTTTTAGGAAAATTTAATTTTTTGTGTCAATTTATGGATATATTAATAAAATCATATTAGATTTTGAAACAATTTTATATAAGAATACTATATTTTATAATTTTACTCTTTTATGATTAATTATTTTAATGAATTAAAAATTATGTAACGATAGTAGTAGTTTTATAACAAGGGTAATATGTCAAAATATAAAATAATCTTTTGACTTTTATTTTATGGGGGTATTGGTGTATTATGAAAACAGTAGAGGAGTAAATGATTATTGATATAAACATTAGGGGGAAATAATTTTCTCCCACATTTATTTAAGTTAATCTAATAGTAAATATTCAAAATTACAATAGTATTTAATGATAATAATTCATGTATTATTGAATTATATGAAATTAATGACTAAAATTTCGATATTTTGATTTAAGTAAAAAAAAAAACTTGAGTTGAAATAACTGGGGTTATTAATTAAATCGAGGACAATAGATGAAATTATTTGTATTTTAATCATATTTGAGGGATACAAACAACATTTTCCCACTCCAATATCACTTTCTCAAAAATAAAAAGATGCATAAATCTTAGAGCTTAAAGCCATTATTAATCACTTAAAAACTCACTGTAGAGTTCGAAAATGGAACCAGAAGAACAAACCCTAGCGGTAATCCCAGAAGAAGAAGAAGATGAAGAAGAAGACACAGCCATGCCCGACGTAGAGAACCCTAAAACAACAACGACAAAAGACAACTCTTCAGACTCGAGCGATTCCTCTGACTCGGACTCAGACTCAGAGGATGAAGCAAAACAGAACATGGAGCTTCAAACCTTAGAGTATCAGCTATCCAATGAACCCGCAAATTATGACACTCATGTTCAGGTAACTTCAATACACAGATTCATTTAGTGATTTTATGGATACCCGTTTGCTCTTTCTTCTTTTGGTTGTGATAAAAATGTTTGTTTTTTCAGTATATAAAGGTTTTGAGAAAAATGGGTGAAATAGAGAAGTTGAGACAAGCTAGAGAAGCCATGAACGAGATTTTTCCATTGACTCCTAAGATGTGGCAAGAATGGGCGAGAGATGAAGCCTCTATTTCAACTGGGTATATATTCTTTCCTTTTTGCATTGGCTTTGTTTTTGTGAACAATAATTTGTTTAGAGACATGTTAATTTTAATAATTGCTTAAGGTAAAAGAAACAGACGCACCTAGAGGGTATAAAGAAAGAAAAATGGACCCATTTGGGATTTATGTTCGTTGGGGTTCAAGTGATCGAAGAAATAGTGAATTGAAATTTGCCCACCTTTACGTGACGTTACCTCACATTTTTTCAGAATGAGACATTTGATTGCTGACTTAGTTGAGGAAGATAGTTAATCACAATGTTGAGCTTGTTTTCATTGGCCTTAGCTTTAAGATTTCGAACTTTTTAATGGTTGTATACAATGGACTTGAAGCTTAGTGTATACTTTTATCGTATGATTGGTGTGTAATGATAATTGATCCAAATTACATAATTGGTTGGTTTCTTGCTGATACTTGGTTATAATTTTGCAGACCTGAGGCTTTTTTGGCAGTTGAGAAGATTTACGAAAGAGGGGTTTCTGATTATCTGGTTGGTTCTTGTTATGATTGTGGAATTTGAATTTATTTGATGCATGAATCTATGGAATTGAAGCATTGTGGTAAAGTGTAGTGGTCTTAAGCTTCTTCCGATGTAACAATTTATTTTATCATCAAGAAGTACTCTGTTCATGAACCAAAAAAATATGGAGAAAGATATTCAGATTTTTTATACCAAACCGTGCAATTTGATAACCTTTTTCTTGCTTGTTGAGAAAAGAAATCCATAGTTAATTGACTACTATTCTGGAAAGTTCAATTGCATGTTATATCTTTTTCCCTACCTTTTTTGGTAAACTAATTTGTTTTTGATGCCAGTGAAATCCTCCAATATATGTTGAATCATAGAAAAAACCTGTTTAATACATTCTTTTTAGGTTTTCTGTCATAGTAGTTCATTGAAATTGAAGGCAGCTGAATATGCTTTTTTGGCAGTCTGTCTCTCTTTGGTGTGATTACTTGAAATTTGTGCAAGAATATGATCCATCTGTACGTGAATGTTTACCCGATGGCATATCAAAGGCAAGGAATCTTTTTGAGCGGGCTATTACTGCTGCTGGTCTGCATGTTTCTGAAGGCAGTAAAATATGGGAAGTGTACAGAGAGTTTGAGCAAGCTATATTTCATACCATTGATCAGACTAACATGAAGGTAAGCGGTATTATTTTTTTTTACTTTATGTGTGGGTGTGGAGGAGGGTGGGGTGTTTCCCTTGTACATGAAAATATTCAAACAGCCTTGCTGCTTGTTTTGCAGGAAAAGGAAAAACAGGTTCAACACATTCGAAGTATATTTCATCGCCAGTTGTCTGTTCCCCTTGCTAACTCAAGTACGACCCTTCTCGCCTACAAGTCTTGGGAGGTGGAACAAGGTGCTGCTCTTGATGTTAAATCTAGTAGTCTAGATGGGATTTCTTCTAATGTCACCTCAGCATACCAAAAGGCAATGGAAATGTATAATGTGCGAGCTCATCTTGAAGAACAGATTTCTAGGCAGGATATACCTGACTCGGAGAAATTTCAACAGTACATGGTAGATGGTTTTGCAATCATCATATGATAGCATCTCATAATAAGTGAAACCTAGCTGTAAAAATATATTATGGTTATCAGTATTTTGTTTTCATTTAGTTTAAAATTAATGTCTGCTCTTTGTTTGTTGGGAAGGGGGAACATGCAGTGTCAACATCTTCTTGTTTTTCTTTTTTGGCCTTTTAAGACTATATTGTTATGTTAATCTGCGACCATTGCAGATCTACTTGAAGTTTGAACAATCAT
The DNA here is from genome assembly GCA_019454045.1 of Zanthoxylum bungeanum. Lineage (NCBI taxonomy): Eukaryota > Viridiplantae > Streptophyta > Magnoliopsida > Sapindales > Rutaceae > Zanthoxylum > Zanthoxylum bungeanum. The sequence goes on from SKCR01031756.1 coordinate 4,389, forward strand.
CTGGGGATCCCACTCGAGTTCAACTTCTTTATGAACGTGCTATTACCGACTTTCCCGTATCAAGTGATCTCTGGCTTGATTATACCCGTTATCTAGACAAAACATTGAAGGTGTCCCCACTTACTTTCTATTTTAATTCTTTACGGTGCATCTATTTGTATATTTATTAATACTCCTGCAGATAGGGAATGTTGTGAGAGATCTTTATTCCAGGGCTACAAAAAATTGTCCTTGGGTTGGAGAACTTTGGGTACGATCTTTGCTTTCTTTGGAACGTAACCGTGCTTCTGAAAAGGAGATATGCACGGTAGGTTTTTGTTGCTACCCTTCGTTATGAGCTTCCGCTTTTTTCCGTAATGAACCTAAATTAATTGTTTGAAGTTAAAGGAATAATAAGCTTTGTAGGCAATTTTCTTGCAACCCCTTGAATCTTGGAATAAGAGGGGAGAAGGATTCCTATGTTTTTTTTTGGAATTGCTATGATATTTTTGAGTTCTTTTATACCTTTTACACTAAAAATCATCAAATAAATGATTATCAAACATAATTGGGAGTAGATTTTCGAATTATTGAATATCTGAGAATCTATCACAGTCCCAAACATGCCCTTAATTTGAATTTCATTCCTCCCACATTACAAACATATTTGATTGCACCTGCTATTTCATTAGATTTTCCATCCTAATTTCAGGTATTTGAGAAATCGCTGCAGTGCACTTTTTCAACCCTTGAGGAGGTAAAGATATAATTTTACGTCTGCTTCGCACCCCTTGGTTTCATGTGCAATATTATTTGGGATTATATCTACTTCTGATGCATTATTTATTTTTTTCAACTGGTCCCTTTTTCTTTCAGTACCGAGATTTATTCCTTACTCGAATAGATGGCTTGAGACGGAGAATTTTATACTCTGGTGAAGCTAAGGGAGTTGTGAATTTTTCATTGATAAGGGACACCTTTCAGGTTTGTTTACATATAATACTCTTTTCCATTCGATTTTAAGATTCTTTTTACTACTTAATAACAAGAAATTGAAGCTTCCCATTCAAGAACATAGCATGCCTATAAATTGCTCAAATTTTGGATAACTGGAAGCACTGTGGAACGAGTGTTATCAAAGGCGTGCCTCAGGCGCGCCTAGGTAGAGGCGCCAACCATTGCGCCTAGAGGGTGTCCAAGCAAGGCGACGTGTATCAGGCGTGCGCCTATTCGATGAGGCGCGCGCCTGATGCTAATGAGTGAGGCATGCCTTAGGCGCCTGATGCCAAAAATTTTGATTTTTGACCCGACTTCGTTGATTAAAGCTCATTTTTTACTGTTTTTAGTTTTTTTCCAACAGACCTAAAAAGAAGAAGAAGAATAACAATAAATCTCATAATTTAACTTAATTTATTTACTTTTGACATGACTCTTGTATAATTTGTTGGGATCGTTAAAAATTATAAGAAAAATTTATATTTTGTAAAATAAAAATATTTGTCATAATAATTAATAATAGATCATACATTTATAATTATTGGGGACATAATTATAACCAAAAGATTATACTAGTCAATAACAAAATTGTACATAAGACAATATAAGTAAATATTAATATCTTAGTTATTATAGCAACTTAGTTATGAAAGTAGTGATGTATATAAATTTAATTGAGTGCAATAATTTATAAATGTTGTCATAATTTGGTCAAAATATTAAAAAATACTCAAAACAAAATGATTAGAAGAATAAACATGTTCCTCTTTCTAATTGAAAAATTATATATACAAATATGCGCCTCACATTCCTCAGGCGTGCGCCTTGAGGCGCCCGTCTAGGCTCCAGGACCTTTTGCGCCTCGGTGCGCCTTGCGCCTTTAATAACACTGTGTGGAACTAGTTGCCAGTTGATTCTGTTAAGAGGCCAAACATATTTTGAAGCTTCCCATGCAAGAACATAACATGCCTTATAAAATGCACAACTGTGATGGTCTTATGTCAGCATCAGGTATAATGTCCATGTGGTGTTCGACATAGGTATCATTGGAATAGGAGTTTCTGTTGAATGGTTCTGGCAGCTATATCTGTGTCCAATGTGTGGTGTCCTGTAAAATTGCCATGTCAATTTTTTTCTTTTACGTGTCTAGTAGAAGTTACTGCACATTAACAATGGTACTTCTAGATAGCTTGTTCTGGTTACTGGATTTCAAGCCATTGCTTATATTTCTTCGATGGTAATTATTTTCAAGGATTTTTCTGGCCAGAAATAGAGCTGCTCGTGCTAACAGCCTAACATCATAAATGGCAGGACACAAAAGTCAAAATTCCTTTAGGACACTTTTTGACCCAGAATGATCTCTTCAAGGATTTGTATTCTTCACAATTTCACGCGATGTTCAACTATTGGCAGGCTAACCATAGTACAGTATATACAGCGGTCTTCAAAATTTGCGCTAAAAAACAAATAACCACAATTCTAAAAAACTGCCGAGACGACTGTCTAGGCGGTCCCTAGGCACTAGGCGGTGATTGGCCGTTCCGATTATGCATCAAAACGGTTGCTAAGCGGTGTCAGGCGGTTAGGCAGTTCTAGACTGTTCTAGGCGGCCTCCTAAGCGGTTCTAGGTGGGTCTAGGCGGTTCTGTACGTTTTTTCCCAAACTTCATTTATTTTTCTAATTTTTTGAATAAAAAATAAAACCGCCTAGCAGTACCATCTAGCCTATCATTCTAGGCGCTAGGCCCTCCCCCATTGTACGCCTACCCAATGTTTAAAAATACGTGGCGGCGCCTCAAGGCGGCCGGCCATTGAGGTGCGAGGCGGACCGCCTCGAGGCGGCGAGGCGGCGCCTCGAGGACAAAGCAAATCTTTGCAAATCCCTAACCTTATGTTGAAGAATCTTTACTGAAATGATTCCAACCAACTTGTTAATTAATTAATGCAGTGTATTCTTTCTAGAACTATTATTGATTAATTTAGAGGGAAAATAAAAAAATAAATAATTATATGAATTTGTTACATAAAAAATATTATTAGACTTCAAATAGCTAGCCAATGTTGGTTGGAAGACAGATCTACATTCAATTGATTTGACAAGATTTGGAATTGTTTATTTTTTATTTTTGTATAAAGTGTGTGTTTATATATATTTCCATTTTTTTTTTTGAAAATTTTAATTACATAAAATAGCAACAGAAATTTAAACTTTCAAGATCTAAAAAATTATATTCAATAATTGTGTTTCTTCTATGAGTCATTTTGGGGTCCATATATTATACAACTACAAATTATTTGAGGAAACTTGGTAGAAACATGACAGATCAATAAAAAATTTAAAAAAAAAAAAAAAGTACTGCGCGTGAGGCGGCCGCCTTGGAAAAACCGAAAGAGGCGGCCGCCTCAACGCGCCCTCGCCGCGAGGCGGCGCCTCGAGGCCGCCGCCTCAACCGAATTTTAAAACAATGCGCCTACCGCCTAACCTTTTTTAAAACATTGCAAATAACCTGTTGGATATTACGATACTTCTTACATTAGTAGACTTTCTGCCATTTGGAGGTTGTATATGTTCTTAAACTCTGTCTTTTCTTACTTACAGTGTGCATCGGATTACTTATCTGAACAGATGAAGAATACTGATGGGTTCCTGTGTTTGTATGCTTATTGGGCTCGTCTTGAACTAAGTTTGGGAAAAAATATAGCTTCGGCTCGTGGTGTTTGGGAGAGACTGCTGAAGATCAGGTTCATGGTTCACCAATTTAAATTTTTGGCAGTGCATTCTTAGCAAAATTTCTTATTTCTTATATACCCATGTTTTTCATTTTCGTTTATTAATCTTTATAATGGCTCTGTATTACTTGTTCTTTTCCTATGCAGTGGTACTATGTTGGAAGCCTGGCAAGGTTATATAGCGATGGAAATTGAATTGGGTCATACTAGTGAAGCTAGATCCATCTACAAGAGATGCTACAGTAAAAGATTTACCGGGTCAGGTTCAGAGGTATATTTCTTTTTCATGACTTTGTACTTGGTCTCATTTATGTTTAATGTGATTGTGTTTCTAACATCTGCCTCCACTCCCAGGGATATCTATGTTTCCATAAATAATCTCACTGCATCATCTATAGACACCCAAAATCTTGTATCTTGATTTTCGAAAATAATATTTAATTTTGGGATGTGGTTCTGAGTTAATGTTCTTTTGGGTCTATGATTCCAATGGATTTTTAGTTCAATTGGTATTTACTGCATTTGGGATTAGTTGATACCTTCCTTTCCTAAAAAAACAGAATTATTCAGGACATATGCCACTCTTGGTTGCGATTTGAGCGGGAATATGGTTCACTTGAAGAATTTGATCACGCTGTACAGAAGGTATGCTCACTTTCTTTATTTTCTACTTTTCTGTTTAAATGCCAATCTAGCGCCTATTATTTGTTAAAAGTATGATGTTTTGATGCATTTCAATGGCTTTTCGTACCTCAAATATGTGGAAATAAATATTGTTGTTGGAATTAGTTGGGAAGCTAATTAGTATTTATTGTTAGATTATATTCAATCAAGCATTTAATATGGTGTTAGATTATATTCAACCAAGCATTTAATATTATAGTTGTGTATTTAATAAGGTAGTTGTATAATGCCTATATAAAGGCCACTCATTGTAGTTCTAAACTCAAGCAAATGTTAATACACATTTTCTTCACAAATTCTCACATGGTATCAGAGCCAATCTTTCTCTGGGTTCTAATATCTCTCTTTTAGAGTCGTCGTTCAAGCCGGCGCGTGGGGAACACATGCCACTATATACGTGTGAGCCTTATGCGCCGCATCTTCTTCTGCAATCTTGACAATACCAATGACAGACGAAATGCTCAGTTCTTATCGGTTATTTCTCCCTTATTCGCACCAAGTTCCACATCTGATCTTTTTTCGGGGTTTCGTTATTGAGTGATTTGGCAAGTTTTTTTTAGATGTTTTGAGCTGTTCTGGAATAGTTTAAATTTTTCCCGCTGTGTATTTTCCAGCGATGTTAAACCATCCAAACCTCCGCATCTGTTCTCGTTGTCCATTCTCCAACGACGTTAAACATCCAAGTCACCATATATGCGTTAGTCTCTAAGACAAGCCACAAGATCCTAAACATGATTCTATGTGTGAAATAACAAGAAAAGTGGCGGAATCACTTACATTGTTAAAGGGAGGAATTTCGAAATTTCCTCTTGGATGAAGCTCCAAGCTTGTTGTTATGTTGTTTATGCCTTGGGTGAGTTTCCCAATCACCTAATTTGACTCCTCCAAGTGCTAGCTTTTGTTGAAATTTTGAAGCAAAAATTTCGCTATAATTGAGAGAAGGATTCAGCCATAGTAGAGAGGAAGAAGAGAGTGTTTTTCAAGACTTTTGGTTGTGTGTAAAAAGATTTTAATAAAGCCAACTACTTCCATCAACATATGGCCTTTGATGTAAGTCATGTGGTCCCACCACATTTTAAATTCAAAATTTGAGTTGGCTTCCTCAACACATAACTTGACTTGGGCCCACCAAAGTCAAAGATATTTTGTGTGGTATCAGACCGTGGTGGAGAATACTTTTGCCAGTCTGTTTTTCTACTTCGTGTCGAAACTCTTTGAATTTCTCAAAAGTTTCCGACTTGTGTTTCATAAGATACACAACCATAACGCGATGCATCATCCGTAAAGGTTACGAAGTATTCATATCCACCTCTAGCCTGGCTAGACATGGGCCCGCATACGTCACTATGAACGAGGGCTAACGGCTCGGTGGCACGTACACCTTTATCACTAAAAGGTGTTTTAGGCATTTTGCCTAACAAACAAGATTCGCAGACATCATATGAATTAAGATCAAATCCGTCCAAGTATCCATTCTTCGAAAGTGTGGATATACGAGTTTTGTTAATGTGTCCCAGACGACAATGCCACAAATAAGTCTCATCCGTTTTACTCAATTTGAGCTTTTTGTTTGTTATGTTATATGTTTGAGATTCGTTTATATTCAAAATATAAAGACCATTATTTACATCTGCTGTACATATCAAAATATCATCTTTATAAACAAAACACCCAGTATTCCTGAATACAAAGGTATACCCGCATCGGGTTAAACTAGATACAGAGATAAGATTCCTAGTCAAACTAGGTACAAAATAACAGTCGCCTAATGTAAGTACATGCCCTGAGGGCAGATTCAAAACATAGGTGCCAACGGCCAAAACAGCGACTCGTCCCATTTCCGACTCGTATGTCGATCTCCCCTGAAGTCAGTCTCCTGCTAATATGCAGATCCTGCACATCAGTACATATGTGAGTACCACATCCAGTATCAAAAATCCAATTTTTAAAACTGGTAGTAGACATGTTTATTTCAATAACAAACATACCTGAAGCCGGAGCCTTGCCCGCCTTCGCTTCCTTCAAGTCCGCCTTGAACTTACGGAAATCACGCTTCCATTGACCTCGTTTGCCACAGTGTAGGCAGACGTCTTGGGATTTGTCCTTTGTCTTCCCAGAAGACTGTGATGATTGAGCCTTGCCTTTCTTCTTCTTCACACCCCCAGAAGTCTTCGGCCAAGCCTTGGACTTCTTGGATGTTGAAGTAAGATGCGCCTCGCGCTTCTTGCCTTTCGGAAGCTCTGGCTCTGCCTTTTTCAGCATAGCCATTAACTCTCCAAGAGTTTTTTCTTGGTTCATCATATTATAGTTCATGATGAACCTGCCCCAGCAGTCGGGCAGAGACTGTAAGATCAAATCTATGGAAGTCTCGGCCTCGAAGGTAATGCCTAGCTGACCCAGCTGTTCGATGTCAGCAATCATCTGCGACACGTAGTGTTCGAAAGATGTACCCTCTGACATACGAGAGCGAAAGAGCTTCTTTTGCAACTCATACTTCTGAGATCTAAGATTAGATCTATGAAGATCCGTCAACTTCAACATCATCGCATAAGGATCTAATCCCTTGTTCTGACGACGAATCTGAGGAGTCATTGCAGCAAGCATAACGAATTGAGCAGTCAAGTTATCATCATGGTGAGTCTTCCAAAGCTCATTCTCTACTGGCCGCTCAAGTTCGGGCTCAGGCCCGAGAGGTCTCTCTATTACATAGAGCAACTTCTCAGCTCCCAGGACTATCCTGAGGTTCATTTCCCAGTCTGGAAAATTTGCGTCGTTAAAGACATTCTCTCCCATGATTATGTCCCTAACGTTTATCTTTCCAGCCATTTTGATTGCTATAGTCCAACTATCCAATCAAATGTTTCGGATACACTCAAATGCAATGGTTACTATAGTCCAACTATATAACCTACTACAAATGGAGTAGTGTTGAGTACAGTCTAACTGTTCAAAGAAAACAATAAATGAATAATATTAGTCCAACTAATATATATAATAACGAGAAATAATAATAATAGAGTGCGCATATTAGCGAGTATTAAACGAAATTATAAATTTAATACTAGCCTCCCACTAATTTTCGGCGAGCCTCTAACCCTCCGTTGAGTACTCGGGAAACCTAGTTTCCTAGTGGGCTAGGATCCCGTTAAATAATACACAACCTTGACTTTGGCCAACAAGCTCTATAAAATTTAACTAGGTAGATCTCTAAGATCAATTGGATCCCATCCAATTCCTAGATCTGGTAGGTGGACATCCAAGTCTGAAACATATATCTAATATATTTCCTAACCTGTTTCCTCTGAATCAACTAAGTCTTGGCTTTGGCTCAACAAGCTTAATGATTCCAGTTAAGCTCAACAAGCTTGTGTTTTTGTACAAATTATCTAAGTGACAAAAGGAAATTGATATTTTATCATTATTGTAATTAGATTACTTAGATATATATTAATGATAAAAGTTCATATGGTTAAATCGGATTAATAAGATATGAGACAGTATTAATCCACGGACAGTTTAATCATTAAATATCCTTAGTCGAAGTATTATCGAGAGTCGACATTAATAATGCGAAATAGACTAGTATTACACTTGTGCGCGTTATGGAAGCTTAACGGCATAGTTCTCATATATTTAGGTATTGGATACTTATGCAAGTGTAATAAGAGGTTCTGTTAGCCGTTGGACCGGGAACAGTTCGCTCTGGATAGACCCACTCGGAATCCCATTGGTAGTATGACTATGTGTCTATGGGAATCTGAATCAGGGTAGGTGTATGTGATCTTTAACCTGAGACTTTCGTCGCTATTACTTGCGACAATCAGTTTACTTTAGTATTGGTCGTCTGGAGCTTTAACAGGTTCTGTGTACGCCTGTATTGGGTTTACTGAGAATCGTAGTGTATTGGATGTGATGTCAAGATGAGAGTATCACTTCAGTCATATGAAGATGATGGTCACACAGGATACATAACTAGTACTCTTAAAGCTGCAACTATCGGGATAGTATGACTAGGTCATGACTTCCCGATTACAGAGATTAGTTACTCAGGATCCGATATATGCTTCGTATGGGGCAGACACTGAGCCAGCCCTAGGCCTAGCATGTGACATCCGATACTGGATCGTATTACGTATTACATAATATTAGTATTACTACGTCTGATATAAATGATATTCCTCGGTGAATATTTCTAGAGAATTGGGTAGGCACAGTGCTTTGCTAGAAGCCAACCATGTCTTGTAAATCGCTGAGAACATGGTACGGGGTACGCACGTGTTCGGATAGTCCGATAACCGTATTTACTGTCAACATATCCAGGAATCTCTTGGGTCGCTTCCCAAGATTCACCAATGACATTTGACTCAGATAGAATTAATCTGGGATTAACTTCGTATAGAAGAGAGAACGCGATTAATTTAGAATTAATCGATAAAATAAATTTAATAGTTAAATTGGATTTTTCTATTTAATTTATTTATTTGTGGTTAAAATAATATATCGGATATATTAATTGAAATCGGATTTCAATACGAAATTAAAATTGAATTTTAATTCGGCGAACGAATTCATTTAGAATTAATTCGAAAGCGACTATCGCCATAATTAAATTGGATTTAATTATGGTGCGACTGCAAATTCGTTTGATCGGAATTAAACGAACCCGATAAAATTGCCCGTGACTTTGCGTGTCTTTTTATGTTTTGGGAACACAAAATATCTTTGACTTTGGTGGGCCCAAGTCAAGTTGTGTGTTGAGGAAGCCAACTCAAATTTTGAATTTAAAATGGGGTGGGACCACATGACTTACATCAAAGGTCATATGTTGATGGAAGTAGTTGGTTTAATTAAAATCTTTTTACACACAACCAAAAGTCTTGAAAAACACTCTCTTCTTCCTCTCTACTATGGCCGAATCCTTCTTTCAATTATAGTGAAATTTTTGCTTTAAAATTTCAACAAAAACTAGCACTTGGAGGAGCCAAATTAGGTGATAGGGAAACTCACCCAAGGCATTAAACAACATAACAACAAGCTTGGAGCTTCATCCAAGAGGAAATTTCGAAATTCCTCCCTTTAACAATGTAAGTGATTCCGCCATTTTTCTTGTTATTTCACACATAGAATCATGTTTAGGATCAGTGTTTAAATAAACGGTTGAGGCGGCCGCCTAATGCGGTTTTTCTGAGGCGCCCGCCTCTCTGTTGGTGAGGCGGCCGCCTCACGCCAAATCGGCTTGAGGCGGCCGCCTCACCAGCAGAGGTTTTTTTTTTTTTTTTTTTAAAATTTTCTAAAATGAAACGATGACGTTTTGGGCTTCCAAAACGTCGTCGTTCCATTGAACAACCGAGTGGCAGTAGAGCAGCACCTGCACAAAAAAGGAACAGAGACCAAAGTAAGTTAATTTTGTACGAATAATGCAATTTATATAATCAAATTAAAAAATAATACGACTTTATGTTATTTGTTAGGGAAAGGGAAAGCTCCACAATTAGTGGATGAAGACAATACAAGTGAAAAAGGTTCTTTGGAAGATGACCCATCTGATGATGACATAGATTTTGACCTAAGCTTCATGCCGTTAGACACTAATGATAGCTTATTTAGGGATTAGTTATCAATAATTTTTTGAACATAATATGAATTATGAAGAAAGTAATGTATTTTGGATTACTTATCAATAGTTTTTTGAACATACTATGAATTATGAAGAAATGATGTATTTTGGATAATTTTTCCGATTTTCGGATCGAGGCGCCCGCCTCACCGCCTCGAGGAGGTCCGCCTCGCGCCGCAATGGCCGGCCGCCTCGAGGCGCCGCCCCGTATTTTTAAACATTGTTTAGGATATTGTGGCTTGTCTTAGAGACTAACAATATGTTCATGTTGTGCATTCTCCAACAATACTTTAAACACCCTAGTCTCTTTGTGGTTCTTGTGCTGATTTCATCTGTAACAAGCTTGATGCATATAACATGTATGCTCCAGCTTTAAGGGGAGTGTTGGAATTAGTTGGGAAGCTAATTAGTATTTATTGTTAGATTATATTCAATCAAGCATTTAATATGATGTTAGATTATATTCAACCAAATATTTAATAGTGTAGTTGTGTAATTTAATAAGGTAGTTGTATAATGCTTATATAAAGGCCTCTCATTATAGTTCTAAACTCAAGCAAATGCTAATACACATTTTCTTCACAAATTCTCACAATTGCGTTTCTTAACACAAGAATGTGAATGTTTACACGTTACGCATGTTCTCATTTTTGGATAAGAAAAAAAATTTCCAAAAGCAAAAAAAAGGCAACTTTGCAAATAGACGTGAAAGATTTCTAGAGGCAACTCAGGCAAGTGTCTTTCTCACTGAACCCAAGTTGATATGAGAATATAATATGACCAATTTGTATAATAACTTATGGAAAAAAATAAATAAATAATTGCAGATTTTGCTATGTCAGTAAATTTACAGTCTTCTGTATATGTTATGTATCAAGGGAAAATCTCAATTTTTAAACAAGAAAACTTATTTATGTTTGAAAAAAGAATAATTAAATGGTATTTACAGGTATAAATAGCTTTGGAAACACTGTCTTCTTGATTGAACAATTCTACATTAAGCTGAACATTTTCTCAGAAAATTAATTCTTTTGACAACTGTTATGCCATTTAATTGAGTTAATAATGCCCTCCTGTAGTTAGACCCGGCCGGCGGTTCGGTTCCGGTTCGGAACCGAACCGAACGGCCGGTTTCCGGTTCCACAAGTGTGGAACCGGAACCGAACCGGTTAAATCCGGTTCGGTTCCGGTTCCACACTTAAGTGGAACCGGAAAGTCGAACCGAACCGGAACCGAACGGTTCGGTTCCGGTTCGGTTCGGTTCATTTTTTTTTAATTAATTAAAATAAAAAAATGAGAGGAGTCAAATCATTAAATAAAAAAAAATTTATTAATTAAAAAAAATGAGATTAAATTTATAATAAAAAAAAAAAATTATTACATTGAAGAGCTTGAGCTTAAATTTTTTAAAATTTAAGTTGCCTACGTATCCTCCAAGGGTGAGAGGAATCAAAGCTCACGTAGTTCCATTACAAGTTTAAGACATATCCCCTTTGTAAATTATAATTTTACATTTATCAATCATCATTATCAGTTGATCCTTCGGCTCCGGGTCCGCAGCTTCCGCTTGCACTTGTTGCAGAAGCATTGCATTATCGAACAAATCTTCAAAATCATCGGGGGCATCTTCTTGTTGTCTCAGATCAGCTCGAGTCCAATCATCCACACAAGCTGTTGCTTCTAGAGTGCTTGGATGTAATGAAGATCGCCTAGCTTCCAATATATTACCTCCCAAGCTGAAGGCTTGCTCAACCGCAACGGTGGAAATAGGTGCTGCCAATATCTCTTTAGCAATAATAGATAAAACATGATATATATTTTGATGCCGGTTCCACCATTCAAGGATTTTAAAATTTTTACTGCATAAACTTTCATTAGAAAACTCAAAATTTGTAGATAAATAATTATCTAATTCAGGGTTATTAGTTGTTGTCGTATCCCTAGATTTTTTATTTCGTTGTAATAACCAACGATCCCCTGCGCTAAGTCTTGGTTGAATTACCGGTTCGCTACTACTAGACTGACCTATTGTTCCTAAGTTATATCTTACAATATAATCATTAAATAAAATAATTAAATCACTTTTTAAATTCGTCATTATGCTCGTAATATCAATGTCATCTAATATTCCTAAATAACCATAGTAAGCTTGTAAACCACCATTCAAACCTTCTAATTTAAATCTAGGATCAAAAACAGCAGCAATAAGATAAAGTAAAGGAATTTCTCTAAAATAATTCAACCATTTTACCTTCATAACAGTAATGGCTTCGAGCAAAACAATATCATTAGGGTTGTCACTGTCAACATGTTCATCGAGAGTGCCAACAATATTCAAACTTTCAAGAAGAAATAAATGTGCAGTGGGATAATAAACACCGCTAAAAACTAAAGTAGCATCATTAAAAACTCTTAAAATATCTAAAATTCTTTCACAAATATCCCATTGACTAGGATAAAGTGTGATATTTTGAACATGTTGAGAAAAAAAACTACATAATGCATCTTTGTATTGAAGTGCTTGACATAAAAGAAAATAAGTAGAATTCCAACGTGTTGGAACATCTCTAGAAAATTTAATCGGTTTAATACCATTTATTTTACAAAACTTGGTCCATTCCCTCCTAACTTGAGAATATGACCAAATACAGTTAAGTGCCGTTTTAATAGGATCAAGGAAAGGAGATAATAATTTTAGACCGTCTTGCACACATAAGTTTAGGACATGACATGTACAACGAATATGAAAAAATCGACCCCCTAAATTTGGTTGACATATTTCTTTTAAATCATTGATGGATGCAGTATTTGCAGATGCATTATCAAATCCAATTGTTAAAATTTTTTCTCCTAAACCATATTCATCAAAAATTACCTTCATCATTCTATAAATATTATGTGCAGTATGTTGGTCATCAAAAACTCTAAATGCAATGAGTCGTTTTTGCATGGTAAATGATGCATCAATCCAATGACAAGTCACACCCATGTATGAGTGTGTTTGCCAATGGTCACTCCAAATATCAGAACATATAGAAATACGACCTTTCATTTCTTTAAATATTTCATTTAAAATAATTTTACCATCTTTATATAATTTGAAAATATGACGTTTTGTTGTGTTTCGAGTCATTCTACATGCAGCAGGGTTTAAAGCATTATGCACGTAATTAGTAAAATGAAGTTTTTCACCAAAGCTTAAAGAAAGATGTGCCATACATGTTAATTTCGCAAATTCTTCTCTATTTTTTGCATCAGAATATTTAAATAAATCTACACTACTCGTACCTCTACTAGATGATGCGTACCTGGCCATTTGAGTCTGCGTCGTATCAATGCCAAATTCAACCGGATGATGTTTCTCCATGTGCTTGATCATATTTCCGTATCCACCAGAAAATTTATAGATAACCCCACAATAGTTGCAAATTGCTCGTTGTGAACCATCGTCTAGGCGTTCCAAATTAAAATGAATTTTGAAAATATCGGAGGACCGAGCCTTAACTTCTCTTCTCCGTGATTGTGCACTGACACTGGGGCCGCTCTCTTGGGTCGGCATATTTGACATTATGTTCTCGGATGAGCTTGCCATTTGAATAATTGCGATGCGAATGCCGGATGTGATAACAAATTAATTAACAACTAAAATAAGAGAATTGTATTGAAGTAAGATTGAGAATAAGAGATTTATAGAAAATGAGAGAGTTGAGAAATTGGTGTGATGAAATTATGAAAAATGAATCCTATTTATAGAATTTTAGAATTTTTTTGATACCAAAAATGCCCCTAAATATAACCGTTTTATTACCGTTATTAGGGGTACATTAGTAATTTTTATTTTATATAATAAAAAAAAATTTTATAATTTTATTTATTTATTTTTTTTTTGGCAGGGAGCCGTTGGCAGGAGCCAAACGGCTCCCTGCATCCCCCAACGGCAGTAGCCGTTGGGGGAATAACTAATGAGGCCCCCAACGGCTACTAGCCGTTGGGGGCCTTAGGGTTCCTGTTGGAACCCTACGGTTCCAACAGGAACCCGACGTTCGGTTCCGGTTGGAACCGTCCGAACCGGTGGAACCGTACGGTTCCACCGGTTCGGACCGGTTCGAGTTGGGGTGGAACCCCAACCGAACCGGTCCCATTCCGGTTCGGTTCCGGTTCGGTTCCGGTTCCGAACCGGAACCGTGGCCGGGTCTACCTGTAGTGTCTCTAACGGGATGCCGAACCTGAGAGTTTCTTTCCAGGTGGTTTGACTTGTAAATGTGGATGTCCAGTAGAGTTCAAAAATTTACTAGAGTATTTGTGGATGAGGGTTTGAACTTGATATAACTGAATTCCTTAGTTACAATAGAACGTTGCATCTCTCCCCCCAACAGTACTTAATAATTAATAAAATTTTCTATCGGTTAGATCCGCACTACCTTGTCTAGTAACCATAACCGTTGACTGAATATTGTCCAATTAGGAGTAGTCTTTTTTATAATCTCTAGGAATTTGTGTGTATGTGCATGTGTACTCTTCTTGTGTAGCTTTCTGCTTTAATTATTCTGCTTCGTTTCTTAGGTTACGCCTCGTCTAGAAGAGCTGCAGCTATTCAGGTTACAGCAGGAATCCAAATCACTTCCTGAATCACTAGATCAGAAAGGGCATTCCATTAAAAAAACTGGTCGCGAAAAGAGAAAACCAGATTTGAACACGAGTGATGAACAATCTCCTGCTAAGCGGCAGAAAAATACACCCCAGAAACCCAAGAAATTGCAGAAGGAAAAGGGACAAATGCAGAACTTAGCTGAAGAAAATGAAGTGAAAGAGACCAAACACAAGGGTGAAGAGCACCCAAAGGAACAGCTGATCAAAGATGCTGTCCCTGGAAGAGCCAAAGGATTCACAGATGAGTGCACTGCGTTTATATCAAATATTAACCTCAAGGCAAGTAGAAAAACTTTCCCCTGCTTCCTTTTTTCGTAGATATGTAGAGAGTGTGTAGTTTGTCTGTTTGTTTGCTGCTGGATAAGCAAGTGCCAGACATAACTTTGATGGTTGCAACTTCTGCAGGCCACCTATGAAGATTTGCGTCGATTCTTCAGTGATGTTGGTGGGGTTTCCTCTGTTCGAATTCTGCATGACAAGTTCACTGGAAAGTCAAGGGTCTCTCTCTCATTCCATCAATTCCAATATTTGTCTATTTTACTTGTTTTATGTACTTCCAAGTTAGAAATGGGAAGCAAGCTGCTTGAACTTCCAAGTACACTTCAGTCGTGTTCTCGAGTTCCATATTGGACTCTTGACATGAACTTTAATAGCATGTTTCACATTGTGAATTGTTTCAGGGGCAAGATCCCTGAGAATCACAGTATAACGAGGATATTTAAGTGGTTCATGGTGCAATTTGATTTACTTTGGATGGAATCTCTCATATGTATGGGTGGTTCACAATATGTTGTATATTTTTCTTTATTCCTAAGGTTTGAACGTGAGTTTTACCCATATCCAAGCTTACGGCTTACTCTTAAACTGTTAATTTAAATTCCAAAGATGCTGCAAACCGATATTAAAGCCCTCTGTTGTACTTGTTCAGGGGCTGGCATATGTGGACTTTACAGATGATGAACACCTTGCTGCAGCTGTATCCAAGAACAAGCAGATGTTCCTTGGGAAGAAGCTAAGCATTGCACGGTCAAATCCAAAACAAAGAAAGAAAGATTCTAGTGGTCAGAGTGGCCCAACAGAACATGGTATGCTAAATGAAATAGTGTTTTAAATTTTGTTATTTTCTTTCCAGAGTGTTCTCTAAGCGTGTGCATCAGCGTGGTTTAATAGACATATGTTAGTTCTGGCCTATGCATGCACACATTAATCAGAAGATGGAAAACCACATATTTTGTAGATTTTCTTTCCTGATTTAGAGTGGTGCAATTTCATTTGGATGAAACTTGCAGGACAATCTCACAAACAGACTGGAAATGCTGTGACATCTGCATCTGAAGCATCATCTAAGGAATCCGCTGCGCATAACTGTGGTGACAATGTTCAGCTGAAGGGGAAGAACACATTTGCTGTGCCAAGAAATGTTAGACCACTTGGTGTTCCTGCAATTAAACCAAAAACCGAGGAAGGCGAAGATTTGAATCCCAAATCCAATGATGAATTCAGAAAAATGTTTATTAAGGAGTGAGTGTGAGCTTTGGTTCTTGGGATTAGTTGTTTCTGTGTTAGTGAGAGACTACAGTGATGCAACTTTTTTGTAATTACCTTCAAAATCTTTGCCTGGGCATTCTGTACATGGCCTATGATTTTGATGTATTTTCAGGTTTTTGAAAGTGTTGCTTTGTTGTCTTGAGAAATGTGAGACTTGCAAAATTTTAGATATGTAATGGTGATTTTACATTTAAATAAGAATAATGATAATAGAGACTAATCAAAGTGCGTCTCTCTTTATTATTTCCCTTTAAATAATTTTACAATTATATATATATAGAATATTGCTCCAAATGCGTTTCCAATCTTTGGCTTCCAAATGACAACCAAAGATAAATGTTGGTGGGCACCAACCGATAATTGTTACCGGTTGAGTCCATAACTCATAAAATATTAATATTAGTATTTAATTATTAATAAAATAATAAATTTATTTTAAAAATAATAAATTAAATATATCAAATCATTGTCAAATTAGTGTCAAATTTTATCTAAATTTATTTTTCATTTCAATTTAATGTTATGAAGAGTAATGATATTGGAATTTTCATGTTTAATGTATTTTTATGTTTAATGCCCACATTCCATGTTAATGCTAGCGATAATTTTATAATTTTCAAGTTTAAAGTCATAATTTCATATTCAATGCTCATAAGTTCAGGTCATACAAGATAATAATTTTATAATTTTCATGTTTAATGTAGGGTTGGCAATGGGGCAAAACGAGACCAGATTTAGCAATCCCAATCTTGTCCAATTTATGAAACAGGGTCGAAAATCATCCAAATCCCGTCCCATTTTATTTTTCCGAGATAAAAAATTATCCCTATCTCATCATGTATCTTGTTAAATCTCGTTGTCTTGTCTCATCCCGCTTGAGTTTTCGGATAATTTTTTTATTTATTTCGTCTTGTCCCTTTTTATAACGAGATATAAAAATATGTCCAAAACTCTGTCCCAAATAGGAGAGATCCCATTGGGATGGGATGTGATGAGAAAAATTTTCATCTCTAGTTTAATACCCTAATTTTATGTTTAATACTCACAATTTCAGGTTAATGTTATTCAGGACGATAATTTTATAATTTTGATGTTTAATGCCCAAATTTTCATACTAATACTAAACATGTCAATAATTTTATAATTTCCATATTTAATATCATATTTCTATGTTTAATGCCCAAATTTCAAGTTAATGTCCAAAAATTTCATGTGAGAAAATAGCACGCATGTGTGAAATGTCAAAATCATGCCCTATTTACATGTTTAATGTCCAAAATTTCAAATTAATGATTAATAATTCCATACTAATGCCGGTTCAGTTCCGATTTTTACTCGATTCGTTTCCGATCTGGTTCGCGGTTCGGAACCGAACCGCGGTCAGGGCTACCTCAAAAGGGTGTGGGTTGGTGGCAAATGACTTAAGAGTTGCAACATGTGCATTTTTTGTAAGAGACTGAGACAATTAAAGGTTTTACTTACTCGCTTAAACCCTGATCGAGTAGTTTGACGGCGAAGTTTCCAACATTTTAATAAAAAATTATGGATTTAACAACTAAACAAAAATAAAATATGTGAAAAATGTATTTACCAATTTTTTTAAAAAAATACTCAAACGTGGCAAGCAATTGAAGTTGGTGCACAATAATTAGAGTGAGATAGTTTGAAGCCTTTTGACTCCACAACAGAACGTAGGTAGAGATTGGAGGAGAAACAAACTATGGGGCGGCGGCTGGTGGAAAACGTTGTGGATTTATCCGGTCGTTCGATTTATCTTGAGTATACACGAACCAAGCACCAGCATTTCACAAGTAAACCCTAGATTCCGCTGTTAAAAAGTTGCTATAAAGAGAATCCAAAGAAAGCTTGAGCAGAGGAACATAGTGATGACTGGCTGGAAAAGCTCACAATTACTATGGCTGATTTTGAGGCAATCTAGAGTTTTTCTTCTTAAAACACAATATTCTCACTCACATTTTCACTCTCATGATCTACTTCCTTGCTATATCTTATATGAATTACCCTGAATCTGAATCTGCATCAAGTTTATACTGTTCATATCAGGCTGCTTATTATTATTATTATTATTATTTTGCTTTCTCTCATTCTAAACTATGTTGGAAATGAAATCACATTTTCATTTATGTTATATGACTATATATTCACAAGTTATTTATTTATTTTTAATAGTGCCATTATTTTTCTTGTGATCCTTATCCTGGGGGTTGAACAGCAAATGCAGTATAGTAAATGCTTTAATTTAAACATGAAAATGCCTTGAGTAGACTTCCTTTGTTTTTGCTGTGCTTTATACAGACAGACATGCTTGATACTTGTGCAATATATGGTATTATCTTGATTTATGTTATTGAATACCATATTTGGTAACAGAGTTGAGAAATATGAAATACTGGATGAATCTTAGAAGTGGAAGGTAGTTGTAAGGTGTAAGTTAGATAACCAATCCTCTTAATAATCAAATCAAATGAGATCCTCTTAGCTAGTGAGTTTTGTCTATATGGCTGCAACTTAACCCATATCCAATCCCCAACTGCAAATTGCTTATCAGTTCTATGCTTCTGAAGGTTGAGTTTCAGTTGTTGCAACATACTGTCCCTTTTCTTAGGAATAACCCCCTCCCCTCTAATGTACTTAGGCACTCATGGTGGAGGTCTGCCATTAACCACCTGGAATGGAGAAATGCCTGTACTGGTATGAAAAGAAGTGTTGGTACCAAAATTCTGCCCAAGGCAAAAAGGAAATCCACTTAGAAGGATAGTCAGATATAAAGCTCCTCAGATACTGCTCAATGCATCTATTGACAACCTCAGTTTGCCCATCAGGTTGAGGGTGATAAGCACTACTCTTAGCCAGCTTATTGCCTACTTCATGAATTAGTGCCTTCCAGAATTTGCCAAGGAATATAGGGTCCCTATCAGAGATAATTGTCATGGGAAATCCATGTAACTTACATACTATCTGAATGAACAATTGTGCAACTTGTGAAGCATTAAAGTGTGTAGGTAAGGAGCCCAACTGAATGTACTTGCTAAGTCGATCAACCACAACAAAAATGACAGTGAAGCCCTTGGAAATAGATAAAAAGCAACAATGAAGTCCATGGATGTCACACCCGTCCCCTTAAGTAGGGTAGGGGTGAGACGGAGAACTGAAACTGGCAGAGTTTCCCCTGTAATATGGACTAATCCTCCAAATACAAGGAAAAAATCTAACTGAAAAAAATAAAATATCATAACATAGGATCTCCATGATCCAACTCAACATAATATCCATAAAGGAAACACAAAAACCTCAGTATCAATTAAAGGCTCAATGCCTATAACCACATAACAAAATCTTCCAAGAAATACATATCTAGAAATACAGTCTCAAAACATAATAAAGACACTCTACTGTTGGCACAACATTTCTCTACTGGCTGGAATGATGACGAAACAGTAGATGAAAGAACGATCTACTAATCTGCTAAACCTGAAATGTTAAGGAATGGGGGGGGGGGGGGGTAAGCTCACGCTTAGTGCAATGGATCACAGCTCAGTGCCGTGGATAATCAAGTAACAAGGTGGATCGAACAAGTCTTTCATAATATAAATAAATACATAAGCTGTAAATCAATATCTCAAACATTACTTGAAATCATAAATCTCATTTCTCATAAACTCATTTCTCATAAAACTCAAATCATAAATCTCATTTCTCATAAAACTCATACTGCTCAAAAATACTCTGTAATGATAAATCTGTTTATTCATCTATATGCACAACCTCATGACAAATACGGCAAAGCTGGCAACATGGGGCTTCCCCACGGCAAAACTGGCATCCGGAGCAAACTGGCAACGTGAGACCTTATCTCACGGCAATAACTGGCAACATGAGACCTTATCTCATGGCAATAATCTGGCACATATAAGTACACGGGGTGCATCCTAACATAAAAATCATTTCCAAAATCCATGCTCATATATCTCAAATCATGCAAGTTTCTCATATATCACAAACACATGATTTCAACATAATTAATATTCGATCCATACCTTATAGCAAAATATATAAACTTTCTGAAAACAAACTCATTTAATGCATTACCTTAAAATTCATTTAAGAAAACATACATACTATATACTTTTGAAAACATCAATGTTACAGGTTTATCCACGCACCTGGTGAGCTGACTACTGAGAAAGGAACTATGCAGCAGGACCGTCCCTGCTTACAGTATCACGATCACCTAACAGACAAAAGAATTTACTATAAGGAACATAATCCTAACTAGAATAGATGAAAGAATATGCGAGAAACGTGGTTTGGTCGCTCTCGTAAACTTAACGAAAATTAAGATTCGGAGGTCCATTACTACTCGGAATGGTCTGAAATTCGCGGAGGAGACTCGGGAAAACAGCACGAGAATTCTGTCCGGCGCGTGGTGGACACGCGCCGAATGGCCAGGCCGCGCGTGGGCCTCACGCGCTGCCACATAAGGCGCGCGTGAGCTCCACGCGCCGGTCCGATCGGAAATTTTCCGACGGCCGAGCGTTCCCCTCTCACTCCCGGATCTAATGGCGCTGACGGTTCGTCGATCGGAGTTCCGGATCAACGGGAAATCAAGAAAAACCATAAAAAATTTCTTACCGAGATCTCTTCAAGAATTGGAAGTTTCCCAAGATGAAACCACCACCAAAATGATCATCTCGACGAGATCTACACTTTTCCTTAAAGGCTCGGTCGCGAATTGAAGACGGATCGGACGGATCGGGACCCAAAACTTCTCTGCTCTCTTTCTTTCTTTTCTCTCGCCTGCTCTCTGTATTTCTTCTCTTTCTTATTCTGTATAAGCTGAAATAATAAATAATAATAATAATAAAAATATCCAAATCCGAAAATTACCAAAATGTCCCCACTAATAAGGGTACTTTCGGAAATCACCACTTTCGAAGCTCTTCTGATGCGATTCTCGGAAAGTGTTCAACACGAAAGTTGTTCGTCTCTGAAAAACGAGTCCGATGGTTCAAGAACCAACTCGATCGGAGTTCGTTTACTAAATTCATGCCTAAAACTGTAAACTATACGCATATAATAAAAATCACGTAACTGATTCTTGGTCCCACGCGTTTTCCAACGCGACGAATATTCATTTCATATTATTTTGATCCATATTCCATCACTTAAACACTTATTCTTCATTATCATTCTATTCCAAGACTAAATTGACAGTCTGGGAATCTCCTAGAACAGTCCCGAAAATCTGGGATGTTACAATGGAAATGTCTTCCCTCAAGGTTGATCTGGAATGGGTAAGGGTTGCAATAGGCCTTGAGGACTCTGAGTTAAGTATTTCACCTGTTGGCACACTTAACAGTTGACAATGAACTCTTTAATATTTTTCTTCATTCCTTTCCAAAAGAAACTGGCTTGAACCCTTTTAAAAGTCTTCAAAAACCCACTATGTCCCCCATATTCCGAAGCATATAATTCAGTTAGTCTTTGACGTCACCGTATTTTCCCCTTGTACTTTTACTTTTGGTTGTAGAATAGCAAATGTTGCCCCCATATGTAGGATAAGACCTAAGTTGACATGAATAGAAATCATAAAAAGAGACCTAGGATTTATTAAGTTTGATGAAATAATGATCTTAGATAAAGTATAGTGTCGTCAAAAGATCTATATAGTTGGCCCAAAAAATTTTGTTTTGTTTGATTTGCTTTTGGTTGTCACACTTGGCAAATAATAACTTTTATCTTCAGTCAAGTTCAAGAACTACCTCAGTTGACTGTAAAAAAAGATTTATCTCAGGTTGAGCTCATGGGAAAAGGCAATGAATATTCATTATCATCTCCAACTCTGATATTTGCTTTTACCCGATCCTTGTGATTCTGGTGTAGTGGAGAATCCATAGCATCATTTGGTAACAGATGCCAAATCCTCCAGGATAATGGTGGACCATTGAGATAACTATTGAGTTTTATATCTTCTGTTAAACTTGAATGACTCCTTGAGTTGAGTGTGTGTTTCTGTTATCTCAAAGCTTATTCCACTTGCATCCCTAATGTTTTAGGGAGCATGCCCTAATCCAGTACCAAGTAGAAAATTTATGTGTGGGATGGGAACTAGAACAAATTTATTACACTCTTTCACAGTTGCTCATGCAATTAAGAAATTTAAACGAATTATAATTTAAAATTCAGAAAATAAGTATTCAGACAGCACTCAAAAACTAAGTGCTGACCTGTCAGTAAAAGTGAGAGAAAAATAACAGTGGTGAAAGAAAATCAGAGCAGGTCTCCATAAAAAATGCAAAAAGCAGCTTGCAGAGGCTACCAGTACAACAGCAGTAGCAAATTCACTGATTTCCATTTGTGTTTTTCTTACACGCAACTCTTTATTTATTTTTGAACAGATAATGCACAGATCAAAACATGTCAAAAATACCAGGCTGAAATAGACTTCAATACTAACTAAGGTCTTATTAGAGAACAAGTCTGCATACTACAATGACTAACAACTTGACGTTACTAAATATGTTCAAACTCATCATTATATCCAAATTCAAAAATAATTAGAAAATGGTAAAAGGTAGAAAGTTTGAGAGAGAGAGAGAAATGAAAGCTTAATTCGGATTCTCTCACTTCATGCATGCGTTTCTCTCTTTATGGGATCACGCAAATGCAGGGTTTATTTTCATCAAACATCATGCTTTTGCATTATTAATTTCATTTCTATATATGCATTAAACTTCATCACCCAATACTCACACTTTCTTTTTCCACAGCTTTTTTTATTTGCATTTTGTATCTTTTTTTTTGGGTTGTTGCATATTATTTATTACTTTTCAAAATATAAATGATACTGCAAGATCATATACCTAAAGGCGGTAGCATATTAATTATTAATTAAAGAGTTCACATAGATTGAGTTTGCATTTGATTATACGTATTTATTATAGATCCTGTTCTTAGATTCTTTCCATCTATTAATTTAAATTTACTTCTAAATAACCCACCCCAAGTAGCAAAGTGACAATGGCGAAGGACAGATTATATGCATGAGGCATATGATCTTGAGTTCGATTCCTCACGGGATCAGAGTGATGACTTAAGTGGAGATCGTAAGTTGTGGGCTAATGCGTGCGCTAATTTACTTAATTTCTTAAAAATGTTAAATAAAAAAAAATTAGATTTTACCGACTCCCCACCCGACCACCCAAGGGCGGGCCCAGATTAAACCCACACAATCCACATTTAATTCTACAAGAATATGTAGAATAGTTGCAACTAGGATATGACATATTTCTTGTTACAATATGTAAAGAGTATATATGTGTGTGAGAAAAATAATATATATATAAATAAATAAATAAATATATATATATGGTAAAATGATAATAATATTAAATATATATATTTTAATTTTTTTAATTTTACCGACCGACTGATAATTCGGTCGGTACATTGTATAAGTTACCGATCCCCTTCTACACCGGCTATCCCATTGGCAATTTCTTATCTTTTTCTACTGGGCCTGCTTGCGCTTGCTCTCATGTTTTCTTCTCCAACTTATCAATCTTCTTCATCATGATTTTCATGAAGGCTTGGATTGTCTCCTATCATTTTCGTGCATTCTCCCTTTTTAATCGTAGGTTTTTTTTCCATCTTTTCTATCCACTCTTCCGTTGAAGCCTCCAAAACTCTATGATTTTCGTCTTCTGTCATCATCTTAGTGTGTTTGCTGCTTTTTATACAGCTCCCCATAGATGGTGCCAACTGTTGAAACTGTTGAATGCTGCTTTTCGTTCCAAGGATAATACGAAAAATTAACCCCTCGAACAAACATCTCTCAAGCAATGAATTTATTTGATTAGTAGGGAACCAAAATAAACTTAGCAAGCAGACAAAAAAATCACAGAGATAAGGATTTATGTAGTTCGGCAGAGAGTAGCTCCAACCTATGTTCACATGAGTAAAATGAAGTTTATCTTTTTATTACCTGCTCGGGGTCAAGACCAACCCGAGCTACAAATGGGGAAGGAAAACAAGATTAAAAATTGAACACCTCGGGTCTTATGATAATCCCGGTATAAATCACTCAAGTGATCGGGAACCGACCAATTTTCTCTCTCTAGCCATAGTGTAGAAGCTTTTAGCTCTTTTACAAGTAGTGAGACGCGAAAAATGCTAACCTCTGAATTCGACTCTTCATCCCCTTTATATAGGCTCTCAAATCTGCTATTCCACCAACCCCTGACGTCAGTTGTCACCATCAAGCCATCTTTGCCCCATGCTCATTTTTCCGAACCAGTCAACAAACAGTCGTACTGACACCTGACTTAACTACCCCTTGTCAGTAGAAACTCATCACTTCAATCTTATAGCCACTGCTGCACACTTTATCGGATTGACAACCTGCAGACCAACTACTCCGATACTGTTCCGCCTGACAAAGTCTCTTCCCAAGGAGAGCCGTTGACCAACTCCCATCACATAAGCCTTCTAGAAGCCCAAACTTCCAGGTAGTTCATACGTCATATGCCTTCAAACACAAAATATCTCGTGGTCTCAGTTCTGTTCCTCTGGTCGACATACCGAGACAGATGATGCTTGAGTAAATTTTCTCCTACTTCCTCAATCAGGTCGGGTCGTTATCATAGACCACTTCAGGCCGACTTCGAAAAATATTCGAATGCTGCCAAATCCAGCACTTCTTCTTTAGTTTAGATCGGTATCCCAACTTGCTTCATCATCAGTAGGTTCCGTCCTCGGGAAAACTCCTATGTATAGTGGAGTCGGACCCATCTGTCTAACTTCATCCTTTCTAGGCCATTGGACCTTCATCATCATCTTTTGGTCAAGTACAAATCTCATTCTACCCCTCTTCGGTATTAGAATTTCCTCGGTGTGAAAAATCAACATCAATAATTTTAAATGTTTTATTATCGAAAATGGATCGATTAATATGAAATCTTATTGAAATCATTACTTAAAGAAAGTGGCTGTCACTTTCTCACCTTATTCTTATAGCCTTCTATTAGATACATATCTAGCTCTTTGAATTAGACTCAAGGGGAATCCTCTTGTGTCCCCAATGAGCGTGATTTGGTGGTGTAGGGTTTAGGATCTCACCTTGAGGTCATGGGTTCGAATCCAAGGGGTGCATTTCTTGTAAGAGCCTAGGACAGTCGAAGGTTTTACCTGGTCCGTTTAAGCACAGAATGAGTGGTTTGATGATGGGGTTTCCAACGATTTCAAAAAAAGAAAAAAGGGAAGCCTCTTATATTGACTCCCTCAATTTTTTTCAACTATTAATATTAAATAAATAATAAAATTATTCCCCTGAATTTATTAATTAAACCCTTAAAATTTATAAAATGCGACATCTCATGGCTTCGCCCACTCATGAGTTAGGTTTCAAATGAACTAATATAGTTGGGTCCTCTAAATAGATGTACAAGTACTCGATCGATACAATATTTGGGACTACAAACGGACTAATTTAGGTGTGAATTCAGTGTTTATAGAGATTCACGAGTATGCAATTTAAAAAAAAAAAAAACCTTGGAATTTCGGGAGTAGACACAGAGATTCACAAGTTATCTCCAAATGGGCGAAATGTAGAAAAAAAAAAGGGTTTTTATATGATGTGACTTATAAAATAATTTTATTTTGACTTGATTCAAAATAAGTTGGCATTGATGAAAAAAATTTGAATAAATCTTGTAAAAAGTAGTATTATTATAAGTTCAAATGATACCCAAATATTCAAAAAAAAAAAAAAAAAAAAAAAAAGAAAAAAAAAAAAGACGCCTAAATCCATACATTCCAAATCAAAGTGATTAAAAATTAGTCAAACAATATTAGGTAACCCATAGAAAGATGCTAATTACATTTTTGAGAGAAAGTTAGAGATAGAAATGTTGAATGTTCTTTAAATTGGGTCTATGCTTTATAAGCCAACTTTCTCTTTAATACTTAGAATAAAGAGCTAGCATATATATATAGATGAAGATTACAAAGCACAAAAAATTCCAAGAATAAATTAAAAAGAAGAGATAATAAAGCAATATTAATATTCCCTAGCTATTAACTTCATGCCATACATTAAAACTTTGTCATGTTTTGATCCTTTTTGATTTATTGGATCTTTAAAGAAGAAGATACAATAATTATTCTGCAGGTGTGTTATTGGGTCATGAGCTGTATTGCCATGGTCCCCTTTTCTCAACAACAACACCATCAATTTTCTAATCCCAAGGAATTGCCCAATCTTTTAATCTCTCTTTATCTCCTTGTTTATATCTATATTTTGGAACTTGAAAAAAAAAAAACAATGAAGAATATGAATTGCAAATTAACTTGGTGTTTATTCACATGTGAGATGTGATTTTCTGGTTCGGCTTTAGGGACAATACATATATAGTTGATTTTTGCCCAAAATTTGATTTAAAAATTATCACCTCAAGTTTAAGATAAGTTATACGAAACCTTTAATGGAAAAATTTAGTTAGCTATGACCCCCGAAACTCGGGGTAAAATGTTATAATATATGAAGGTCATACATACATGTAGGTTTGGTTATCGCCTTACACTGACACATCGGGCATCGACTTGCCTGGACAGGTCGCGGAAAGGAAAATGAAATTCAAAAATAAAATTAACCGAAATAACTGATTTCGTGTCCTCTGATGCAAAAAAAAAAAAAGCATTCTGACTTCCATTATCGCGACAATATATATTCATTGGCACGACAATGAGACCTTAAGACATAAAGACTATTCTGACTAATATTGTCACGACAATGATTTGTCATTGGCGCGACAATGAGACACTGATGCAAAAAAGCATTCTAACTCATATTATCGCGCAATGAGAGACCCGTGCGTATTGTCGCGACAATGATTTCTCAATGGCGTGACAATGGTTTCCCATTGGCGCCACAATTGGATGCAGATGTGAAAAATATGACTAAAAATTATGTCATTTGGAGGCAACTTTTGATTGCTTATATATAGGCCACAAATTTGTTCATATGATTAATATTTTTTCTTTTCCAAATTCTCAAGTAGAGATTCAACAAAGTGTTGTGTTGCATCTTTAAGATTTTATTGTATTTTAGAGCGAATTTGCTTGCAATCCTTACAACATGTAGTGAGGGCAAATATTGTTTTAAGAAAGAGTAACACACGCAGGGGGAGGAGCAGCCGACCCCCTTAATTTTTTTCAACTATAAATACTAAGTAAATAATAGAAATACCTATTGAATTTATAAATTAAACCCTTAAAAATTATGAAATCTCCCCTCAGAATTTCCTATGACTTCGCCCCAGAACACATGCCTCAAAACTAGACTCCCAACTGCGTTTCTTCTCATTTTTTCCAACATCTCACTCATTCAAAATTCATCTATTTAATGACTTGTTGTTATACCAAAACTGAATAAAGAAATAACATTATCAACCATGCATGAGAAGATGGTAAGAAGGACATGGGAAGAGAGTTGGATACTAACGGATTGTGTAAAAGCAAAGGCAATCTTTCTTTCTTTAATTTTTATTTTATTTTTTTATTTTGTTCTTTGTTTGTGCTTTGAATCTTATGCCTCGTTGAATGTTGTTGGGTGCTTTTTTTTTTTTTTTTTTTTTTTTTTTTGCCCGCTTTGGCTTTGCTTTCGGGTTTAAAAACCAGACAAAAATTTTAAAGTGAGGGGAATGTTCCCAACGGCTGGCTCTTGTCTTTGCTTTTTGTTTCGAAAACTTAAAAGAAAGAAAGTGAATTGAAATTATTCTGTCTATCATGAGAGGGGGGTCCCAAAGATAGAAAGCACACACAAATATTGAATCTCCAAATTTAGCCATGGCCACCTAAGCTTGGAATTGACACCAATGTTATAACTAAGTTTATGTCTATATTTAATAGTCATGTGATTGCTCACTTATTATAAGAATGTCGATATGGGTAGACAATTCTCGAATATTAGAGGGAGTAGACTTTCGGTCTTATGCAGATAGATAGTTGGACAACAATATAAGAATATTTATCTAATTTCTCAATAAATTTAAAAAATATCTCTAAAATTATAATAATCATTAAAAAATGTAATTATAGGATTGACAAATACTCAATGACTGAAATTTTTTTCATCACATGTCACCATATGCTGTGTTTCATATTTGCTTGGCTTTTCAGCTATATACTTCACTTTACCTCAACATTAATTTGCTCTATGATAAATAACTATCACATATTAATATGATAATTCATCTGATATAGATAGCTAGAATATGAAACTCCAATGCTATGCAACTCCAATGCTATTACATACTTGTGTTTGTTGATCAATTTTATATGCAACTCCAATGCTATTACATACTTATGGTAGAGATTCTTTATGCAATGTGAACGTTTGCTCGTTTTAAAATATAAATTTGAGACTTTATTTGAAAAAATATTTCAGAAGAATGAGTGAAAAATCAACTACAATGATAGTGTGAGAGATTCAAAAATCCTAACAATGAAGAAAAGATCAGATTGCATATGCTATCTTCTGCAAATTTCAAGTTTAAGGAACCAGAAAGTTTTTGAAGAGCTGGCTAGCTGTAAACTTTTGGAATAAGAATGAAAATGATCTTATCAAATCTTGTATTGAGAGAGAGTAAAAAAAAAAAAGAGAGAAAAAGAAAAAGTGGAAAAATGAGTATGAAGTTAGCAAGAATGATACATCATTGGTGGTGTTCATTTTTTGGATTTTCATTTCTTGTGAAAAAGAAACACACAATGTTGAGTACTTGTCAAACAAACATTAAAGCCTCACTTGGGCAAGTAAAATAATAAATTATTATAATTATAAAAGTAGGAATGAAAAAGCAAACTAAAATTATCTCATGCATGGTTCATTAATCAAAAATAGAAAATAGTAATTATACTTGTTGTCAAGATGATGACAGGCATCTTAAAAGAAGATTTGGTTTCCTAAGAGAAATCATATGTCTAAAAGAAGAGGTAGGTGGTGATAGGATTATTAGAGGAAAGTTGGTATATCTTAATGTCAATTTCTTAGATTTTTTTTTTTGCTTTGAGGATTCTAGCTAGTTTGACCAATAATACATTAATTAATGCTTGCTTTTGATATACCATAAAAGTTAATATGTTCTTTAGTTGGTAAAGTCTCCTCATCATTTCTTATTTGTTTTGTTTGATTTTCAAACTAAATGAGCAATCAGCTACAAGTTTAGCTTGTGATAATATAGAAGAAAAGGGGAAAAAAAAAAATAAACACACCCTAAATTAGAAAAATCATCATTGTATACAAATTACCTTTAAAAACATGTGATACAAATTTATTAGATATTGGATATAAATTTATATGTAATTAAATGTTAATAAAATTGATTCAAAACCTTTAAAAGATAATTTTAGCTTAAAATTCAAATTCATTAATCATTTAATAACACCGGGCTGATATGTGAATTACACTAAGATAATAAGATAAGGTGGGAAAATATTTCAGATCACAACTCTTAAGTTAATTTTTGGGTTGAATTAAATAGGTTCAACAATTTCAATATGATATCTTAGTCAATTTCATGTACAAATGAATCCATACTACTTATCCACGTGACATAAATAAAGAAAAAGATTGATTTACATATGAGAAGGAATATCGAAGAAAATATCTCACATCAGCTGAGTACAGTTCCTAAAATAATAATATAAGATTTGGTTATTCATCAACTCTTAAATTAATTTTTTAGTTGAGTTATGCACATATTTCAATAGCAAGAAAACATTATAATATGATTGTTGTTGACTTTTTTTTTTTTTTTTTAAATATGCTAATATTTTATCTTTATTTTCCTTTCAAAATGTATCATACATGCTAGTATATACTATATATAGTACTGAAAAATGGTTGAAATTAATCTGTGTAATTAAGATATCAAATACAATCACATCGGAAGACCAAATACATTACTGCAAAGAGCAATATCAACAAATTATAAGATCTTTACATAAGTAGAAACTATATATATACTAATGAATATTAATTGATATATGATAACTAGCACAATATTTTTAATATAAGATAAAAATAATTTTTTATTTTTAACGTTTTTGTATATTATTATGTGCATACATTATTCCAGGAGTGATATTACATATGACCCATATCATAATATAATTTTATTTATTTATTGGTACGTACAAAATAAAATAGTGACCAGAAGAAGACAATTTCATCCCAATTATCCATGTTTATTCATCTTATCTTTTAAGCTTTAAAGCAGTGTGAGGTTGAAGACACTCAAAGCAAAGAAAAACAAAGCAAAAATATACAGAGAATTTAGGGCTGGCAGTGATTGAGATGTATGTGTTTCCAATCCAAAGGAAATAAAAAAAATTGGGGTCTGAACATTCTTGAAAATTGTGATCTAGGTCATGTCATCAACACCATTTATTCTTGTGGACCCTTTTTTCCAGTATCATAATTAACCCTTCTTCTTTTTATTTTTTAATTGAAACCATATAATATATGCATAGAAATTAATTATTAGATAGAAGATAGAAAACAGATGACATTTGTGATATTGGCCAGCTCTGCCCTAATTCTATTGATCTCATGTTCTCATTTTAAAATTGACTTTTTAACTGTTTAGGTGGAGTTCATCTCGGATCGAATATTAAAAAAATTAAGAATAAATTAAGGTAATCTCATTGAGAATTTAGGGAAATTGTATGCAGTCAAGATTCTGTCTAAATAAACTATAATATGAATAAGGTATAATGAGTTTATCCTTTTAAATAGTTATAAAAGAGATCCGTAGGGATTATGCCTAAATTATATCGAAATTGGTTGGATTTATTTTTAAATATTTGGGAAAAAATAATAATTTCTCAGGACCCTATGCTATGACTCAACTCTAGATTTAATTGAAAATGAGCTAAATATACTTTAAATATTTGAAAGAAAAAATTTCCAATCGGTTTACTTTTTAAATATTAATTTAACAATATACATTGGAATAATATTCATTTTATTTGAAATTTTTTCACCAATAAATAACTTAATAAATTCAAAATCTCACCCCTAAAAAAAACTAGTGAATCTTAAAAGGAAAGGAAGAGGAAAAAAGCAACAAATGAAAAGTATTGTTAGGAAGAATTACTAGAAAAAGAAACAACAAAGATGAAAACAAAAACTAAAGAAGGATAAGTCTCTTAATGTGGTCTAGCTTGTGGAATAAAGGCAAGGATAATAAAGAATAAAGTGATTTGAATAATTATTTAATAAAGAGAGGACTAAATATTTGTCTTTCTCAATGTAAAAAATGTGAAAAAGAAAAACTTTGTAACAAAAAATTATTAGTAAAGAATAGTTCATGAATATGGTGTCTAAAGTTTCTACATATATAGACCATTTTGGCCTTATAAATTTTTCTTTTTTCTTTTTTCTTTCCTTGGAGTACTCTTCCATCCAAGTGAACATAAGATATTTTCATTTTAATATCTCCATAGCCCCATAAATAATATCAAATTGCATGATCACAACCTATCCAAAGAAGTTGGTTTTAGTGGCTCATTTTATGGAAGTTTTTATTTATTTTCATTCTTATAAAAATAATAAAGCAATATCAATATGGAAAAAATGTTAGTTTTGTCGTAAATGATGGTGGAAACAATGTTTGTTGCCGGTATTAATTGACTACATTACAAAAAATAAGATCTTTAGCGTCGAAAAATATGGACGCTAAAGTATAAAATTTTGACGCTAAAGCTATTAGCTGTGGTTCAAATTAGTGTCATTAAACAACAAATCAACATGCTTCAAACAAATCAAATGACAAAACCAGAAAACTAGATCTACATTACATGCATAACCCTAAAACATAGAAACCAGAAAAACCTGATGAATCCAAGTCGAGATCTCTCTGTCCTTAAGAACTTATTAGCCTCCGTCTCTGGTGCTTCACGGATTCAAATCGGCCAATGTTCTCCAGGATAACTTGGTTGCTTCTTGTTCAAGGAGCACTCCTTAACAAGTATTCGAACTTGGAAATTGGTGGAACTCTCTCTAAAACAAAAGGAATATCACTCTAAAATTCGGATGTTGTTGTCATAGAAAATTGGACAAGATGCCTCTTATATAAGGAGGGGAAGGGTGCCAAAAGAACACCCCTTGGGGTGGGGTGCAACCCTCCAAAGGGTTGTACCCCTCCCATGCACCCATTGCATCCAAAAGACATATACATACATCCTTTAATGAATATTACAAGAATTTCCAACAATCCCCCACAATTCTTCAAATATTCATGTAGACACTTGAGAGAGTTACCATGAACTAAAGCTGCATCGAAATAGGTAGCTTTCGACTTGAACCTTTCCTAGTGAATGACAATCGGATTTACTAGGCAAACCAGTGACCCATAGTCTTGAACTGTTCAGTCGTTGGTGTAAACCAAGATAATTACCAACACACAGCTTTAATTCGACCATTTTCCCGTTCTACGGTTGTGTTCATTTCGGCCCTGAACAACGGTCATGGATTCATCAAGTACTTTAGGGTAACCCGCCTTTAAAAGTTCCCATGGAAGCGGCCTCACTTCTTACTTGAAATAGGTGATCTACTATCAAGAGGTAATCTGTCTTTACCCCCATTAGGACTCATCTCCTAATATAGTGATCATTAAAAACCTTAGCTTATCCTAACCAATGACAGACAACACTCAGCGTCATTATCGGAATAGGAAAGAGTACAAAACTCCTCAGTGCTTGTTTTGAATTGCACAAAGTTTTAGTTGTCCCTTTTGAACCTAGATCTTGGGATCTCCAGTCAGCTAGGTTGGGTTTCCACAGTGACAATTCTTAATTTATAGGCTTCAAGCCCATTCCCCTCGATGACTTCTCAACTTGCTCTCGAGGTAAACCTTTAGTTAGTGGATCCGCTAGGTTTTCCTTCGACTTAACATAATCGATCGTTATTATGCCACTTGAGAGCAATTGATGTTTGGTATTATGTCTCCGACGTATGTGTCGAGACTTACCATTATACATTGTATTTTGGGCTCTCCCAATAGCCGATTGGCTATCACAATGTATGCTAATCGCTGACACCGATTTGGGCCAACTAGGAATATCCTCCAGGAAGATTTTAAGCCATTCTGCTTCTTCCGCTGTTTTGTCTAACGCTATAAACTCTGATTCCATAGTAGACCGGGCAATACATGTTTGCCTCGAGGATTTCCATGACACGGCTGCATTACCAAGTGTGAAAATAAATCCACTCGTAGATTTGGAATCCACCGTATCAGATATCCAGTTAGCATCGCTGTATCATTCTAGTACAACAAAATATCTCTCGTAATATAGCCCATATTTTGAAGTTTCTCTCAGATACCTCAAAACTCTTACTATGGCTCTCCAGTGGTTATGTCATGGATTACTCATATATCTGCTAAGCCTGTTCACAGCTTGAGCGATATCAGGTCGTGTGCAATTCGTGAGATACATCAGACTTCCGATGATTCTCGAATACTCTAATTGCGATACGCTTGAGCCAGTATTCTTTGATAGATGAAGAGTTAGGTCCACATGGGTTCTAGCCACATTTAGATCCCTTTTGATATATTTATCAAGTATCTTCTCAATATAATGGAGATAATATATATCCGTCTGATGTCCTAGAAATCTTAATTCCTAGGATCACATTAGCTACTCCCAAATCTTTCATATCAAATATGCTGGATAACACATTTTTGGTTGACTGAATCATTTCATGATTACTACCAATTATCAGCATATCGTCTACATAGAAACACACAATGACATATCATTTTTTAGTTGATTTGGTGTACACACACTTATCACACTCATTGGTTTTGAACCCACTTGACAACATCTCTTTGTCAAATTTCTCATGCCATTGTTTAGGTGCTTGTTTTAAGTACAAGGATTTTACAAGTTTTCACACCTTCTGTTCTTGTCCAGTAACACTAAACCCTTCTAGTTGTTCCATGTAAATCTCTTCATTCAATTCAACATTCAAGAATGCCGTCTTTACATCCATTTGATGTATTTCAAGACCAAATGTAGCTGCTATAATTATGAGCATTCTTATCGATGTGATACGAGTCACTGGTGAATATGTGTCAAAGTAATCAAGGCCTTCTTTTGTCTATAACCTTTTATGACAAGTCTTGCCTTGTACTTATCTATTGATCCATCCGTTTTCATCTTCCGTTTGAATATCCATTTGTAGCCCAACGACTTACAACCTGGAGGAAGATCAACCAACTCCCAAGTATGGTTCTGTAGGATTGAATCAATCTCACTGTTAATAGCCTATTTCCACATAGGTGCCTCCAGAGAAGACATAGCTTCTTTATAGCTTTGAGGCTCATTTTCTAACAAGTATGTCAGAAAATCGGGACCAAACAACTTAGACGTTCTAGCTCTTTTGCTATGTCTAGGCTCGATTGTCTCAATATTTACACGTTGATCTGATTCTTGGTCAACCTGATCACTGTCCTTGACAGTATCAACTGTTCTTTTGAGAGACTTTGTTCTTTGTCTTTCATTACAAGGAAACGTCTCTTCAAAACATGTCGCATTCCTTGACTCAATTATCATATTCGGATTGATGTCAGGAATCTCAGACTTGTGTACCAAGAATCGATACACACTACTGTTGCGAGCATATCCAATGAATATACAATCAATAGTTTTGGGTCCTATTCTAACCTTCTTAGGTTTAGGAACCATTACTTTGGCAAGACACCCCCACACTTTTAGGTATTTATAGGAAGGTATAAAACCTTTCCAAAACTCATATGGTGTATTGTCCAATCTTCTATGAGGAAGCTTGTTTAGAACGTAGTTCGCGGAAAGTAAGGCTTCCCCCTACAATTTCTGGGGTAAACCAGAACTTGTCAACATGACGTTCATCATTTCCTTCAATGTTCGGTTTTTACGCTCATCAATCCCATTTTATTGAGGAGAATAAGGAGCAATGGTTTCGTGAATAATTCCGTGCACAGAACAATATTCACCGAATGGTGAAACATATTCACCACATCTATCACTCATGATTCTTTTGATTTTTTTGCCAAGTTGATTTTCAACTTCATTCTTATAGTGTATGAAGCTCTCAATAGCTTCAGTTTTGCTCCTCAGTAAATAAACATAACATAATATTGTGCTATCATCGATAAAAGTGACAGTACTTTTTACCGCCTCTTGTTTGCACAATATTCATGTCACACACGTCAGTGTGTACAAGTTCTAAAGGTTCAGAACTGCATTCTATAGAATGAAATGATATTCTATGCATTTTTGCTTCAACGCATGCCTCACACTTATGTTGGCTATCAATTGCAAATTTAGGTATAAGGTCCATGTTAATTAATTTACGCATGGTATCATAATTAACATGTCCTAACCTCCTATGCCATACATTTTGTGACTCAATAATATAAGCAGAAGTACTAGCTTTATTAATAGGACGATTGACAGTAATTACATTTAGCTTGAAAAGGCCCTCAGTTAGGTATCATTTTCCTACATACATATCATTCTTAGTTATTACAAACTTATCAGAAACAAACACAAGCTTAAAACCAGCCTTACTAAGGAGAGAGCCCGAGACCAAGTTCTTCCAAATATCTGGAACATACAATATATTCTTCAATGTTAGCTCCTTTTCGGATGTCATCTTCAGAACCACTGTGACTTGTCCAACCACCTGAGAGGTAGACGAGTTTCCCATTGTCAGATGATCACCGCCATCGACTTTCTGATACAAGGAAAACATCTTACTATCTGCACAAATATGATGAGTAGCCCCAGTGTCTACCCATCATTCTCTCGGATTCCCAACTATGTTGGCTTTGGTTACTACTGCTGATAGTTCCATCTCTGAGATCTCATCAGTCAGCTGCTCACCTTCAGTGACATGTGCCTCATTCTTCTTTTTCTTGCCATTGTCCTGAGACTTCTTGTTTTTGTAGTCCTTTGACATATGACCGCTCTTTCCACAATTGTAGTATTTCCCCTTGAACTTCTTGTTCGCTTGGGAAGAATCAGCTCCACTATTCTTTCTCTTCCTGCTACCCTTTACACCCTCAACGATGTTGGCCTTAGACTCAATAGTCTTATAGCAGGCCTTCTCGGACATTCTATTGTGCTCCTCGATTCTCAATCGAACACTAAGGTCTTCAAGGCTCATCTGCTTCTTTTTGTGTTTCAGATAGCTCCTGAAGTCCTTCCATGATGGAGGCAACTTTTCAATTATGGTGGCAACTTGAAACGTCTCACAGAGTTTCATACCTTCATCCAGTATTTCATGAATGATCAACTGCAGTTCACCCAACTGAGACATCACCGTCCTTGAATCTACCATCTTGTAGTCCAGGAACCTACCCACAATAAATTTCTTTTGTCCGGCATCCTCGGTTTTGTATTTCTTCTCGAGAGATTCCCATAGAATCTTCGCAGAAGTCATGCATTGGTACACATTGTACAGGGTATTATCAAGACCACCCAAAAGGTAGTTCTTGCATAAGAAGTCTCAAGACATCCATGTCTTTTCTCGCTCTTCCTTGGCTATTTCCGATTCACCCTCCACAGGACCCGGAGGATCTTTGAGAAATTTAGCCAACTGGAGAGTTGTCAGGTAGAACAGCATTTTGCTCCGCCACTGTTTGAAATTTGCCCCACCAAACTTCTCCGGCTTTTCTCCATGAGAGACCAGTACTGTGATGTTTTCGCTAGCCATTTGTAACTGGAAAAACCAACAGGGATCAATTAGTCTACAAAAGACGAATTGCACAACGATCAACAAATGATCTTGTTCAAAGTGATATACTAGGTAACCACTTGTTGTTTTATTGGACGGTGGTTCCAATAAACACAAGTCCTTGAATTTCAACTAAAGATTCTTTAGAAAAATGAATAAACGAATATTCCCAAAGGACGAGGGGGGTCCGAAGTAACCACTTAAATCCCTGACCACTTAGGCTCTTATCGCCTTTTTGACAGAATATTCTTTAAACACTTTTCCAATAGGATCTCTTAGCAATTCAAACCCAGAATTACACTTATTCAATAGCACAAATAATATATGATATGTGTAGATATGTGTGTAAGTGTCAATCAAGATTGGATGGAATTGCTTGTGTATGATTACACTTTTAAATTCTCACCCAAGTATGCAACACACAATCAATTTCAACTTTATCACTATGTGTATGCTTGTGATAATTGAACAACCTAATAATAACTTAAATATATACTACCAAGATTAATGTGTTTCAGTATATGATTTACCAAGTTAATATTAATGTAAGTTTTTACAGTTTATAACAATTCCAGGACTATTTCGTTAGTGTCACGTTCGTATCTACGTTCGAACGAGACTGTCCAGTGTGTGTACGTTCGTGTTGCATTTGATAATACGTTCGAACAGAATGTTTCCAAAGAGTTCACGTTCGTATAGCGTTTGAGAACGCGTTCGAACGGAATGATTCCAGAGAGTTTGCGTTCGAGTTGCATTTAAGACGCGTTTGAATGAACTAAGTCAGAAGGTCTACGTTCGAGTTGCGTTTGTAGACGCGTTCAAACGTTCTTAGGCAGAAGGCTTGCGTTCGAGTTGCGTTTGAATACGCGTTCGAACCTTCTTACGAAATTTCAGATTTAAGCCTTTGCGTTCGTCGGGCGTTCGAACGCCCTACGGGTTTTTCATGCACAGACTGTATTTTTTTCCAGAAATTTTCTTAACTACGCATGCGATTTAATATCTAACGTAACTGGTAATAAGTTCTTAAGATTTTGGTTCAAATTAGTGTCATTAAACAACAAATCAACATGCTTCAAATAAATCAAAGGACAAAACCAGAAAACTAGATCTACATTACATGCAAAACCCTAAAATATAAGAAAAACCTGATGAATCCAAGTCGAGATCTCTCTGTCCCTAAGAACTTATTAGCCTCCGTCTCTGGTGCTTCACGGATTCAAATCGGCCAATGTTCTCCCAGGATAACTTGGTTGCTTCTTGTTCAAGGAGCACTCCTTAACAAGTATTCGAACTTGGAAATTGGTGGAACTCTCTCTAAAACAAAAGGAATATCACTCTTAAATTCGGAAGTTGTTGTCATAGAAAATTAGACAGGATGCCTCTTATATAAGGAGGGGAAGGGTGCCAAAAGAACACCCTTTGGGGTGGGGTGCAACCCTCCAAAGGGTTGTACCCCTCCCATGCACCCCTTGCATCCAAAAGACATATACATACATCATTTAATGAATATTACAAGAATTTCCAACATTAGCGTCAAAAAATTTTGACGCTAAAACGTGGATGAGAAAGACAATTAGCTTCGAAATAAAAAATTTCGACGCTAAAGTGTGTCAAAAATATTTCGACAATAAATTATAATTTTCGATACTAAAGCACATATTTGACGTCGAATATTTACGACGCCAAAGGGTTGACCTTTAGCGTCAAATATTTGACGCTAAAGGTGATATAATATTAAAATATATATATTATTTTATTACCTTTAGCGTCGAATATTTCGACGCTAAAGGGTATAAGAAAATTATTATTACAAATTTATTTCAAACTAATTTCATTACAAAAGTAATTAAATTTATTATAAAAATTTATTACGAATTTGTTATTAAAAAATTATAATAATGATATTTTTATTGATATAAAAATAAAATTACAAAATTTATCACAAAAAATATATAAAATAATAAATAAAATGATAAAATATAATTTTCTATATATTTTCTCCATCTTCACTTTCATATTTTTCATCCACTTTCATTTATTTTTCATTTTCTTCACTATTCATTTCTTCATCTTCATATTCCCCTAAAAAAATAGATGTTAATATAAAATATAAAAAATCAAACACACTTAAGGAAAAAAGAATTTTAGAGAGGAAATAAGAGTATGGGAGAAAGAAAGTGAGAATATGAGAAATGAAAGAACAATTGAATTTATAGGAAAAAATAACCTTTAATGTCGAAATAGGTTTTCGTCGCTAAATGTCCTCAAATAGTGTGAATTATTTCCGCAAAAATTTTACTTTTTAGCGTCGAAATTTTTGACTCTTAGCGTCAAAAATTCGTCTCTAAATGTCAAAAATTTAAATCTAATTGTATCAGGGGATAAATTCAAAATTTAGAAAGCGGAAATTCAGAAAATTTAAATTTACCCTTTAGCGTCGAAAATTCGTCGCTAAATGTCAAAAATTTAAATATAATTTTATTACGTGATAAATTCAAATTATAGAAGGGGGAATTCGAAAAATTTAAAATTAACCTTTAACGTCGAAAATTAAATTCAATGCGAAGGGGTGGACCTTTTAGCGTCCAAAAAAAATTTCAAAGCTAAAAGGTCCACCCTTTTAGCGTCGAAATAGAAATTCGACGCTAAAACGTCAATCCTTTAGCGTCAAACAGTCATTTCGACGCTAAAAGGTCCACTCTTTTACGTCAAAATGTTTTTTGGACGCTAAAAGGTCCACCCTTTAACGTTGAAATTTTTTTGGACGCTAAAGGGTGGACCCATTAACGTCAAAACTAAGATTCGACGCTAAAGTGTTACCTTTTAGTATCGAAATTTAAATTCGACGCTAATTGATTTATTAGCGTCAAAAAAATTTCCTACTCTAAATGTTTGGACGCTAAAAGGTCCCTTTTGTTGTAGTGCTAGAGATTGATTTGGCTTCTTGTTAATGCAAAGTATTGCAAGAATAATATATACATATAATTAGTATATAAGTTTATTTATTAACTTATACTCGTATGTTATATATATATATAGAAATATAGTGGTGACCCACTCGTACATGAATTTATAATATCCTCAACACTTTAAATCGTGTAAACTAATCTTTTTCATGATTCTTATCATGTGGAAAAAATAGTGTGAGCTCACTCATATATAAGTTTGATTCTAATATCATCTAGAGTCTCATGGCGTAACTCATACTTCAAAACTGGCACATAAATTTAGGATTATGTCAAACTTATATTATCAATCCAATAATTATTCTCAGCCAATGTAGTATAATCTCCTCAGCAGTTAAAACAAATATTTCTTTTAAAATTGTATAAATCCATAGTACTAAATCCCTACCAAAATATGGGCAGTAGAATTCAAAGTCTACCTTTTCTATCTCGTAAAATTTTACTAACTGAATCAACTCGTAATTTAATTATTCTATACGAAAATGGATATACATCACACTATATGAAAATTTAAGATTTTAACTCATAATCAAAAACTAACTCAATAATTTAATGTTACTATTTTATCCCAAAAATTATTTTCATCTAATGTGAGATATTTTTCATCTCTCACTATGGTATTAAAATTATTCTTTGCTATACTTCTCATTTTTTCTCTTTCTCTTTATACGACCCTTCACGATGATCCGATCAATATATAGTTATGAACAATGACATACATTTACTAAAAAACACATCCTAAGGTATAAAAATCTATCATCTTTTTTTTTTTTTTTTTTTTTTTTTTTTTTTTTTAATTTTTTGTTCTTCCATTTTTTGTTCATCACCATCACTGACTTGAGCATTATAGTACTTACGGTGTCTACCACACCGGTGGGTAGTTACTCCTCGCTCACTTGCTTTTGTTTTACAGGATCGCTAGTGCCCCAATCATAAAAATTCTTGATTGTAGGTCAAATGAGAAATTCAGCGTCTATAATTTGGTGCCCACTCTGGGGCCCAAGTGGTTCATAGCAAACAAGGCTTTTTGGAAGCCTACGAATAAAATTCTCAAACCATTGATGGCTTCAGGGAATGAAAACTCCCTAGACATCATGCCTGCCCAGCTGGCTACTCTATCAAACAAAAATATCTTGAACGTGGTGCGTCTCAAGTGATACTGCAAATAGCCCACAGAACAAGGAGTTTGAGGCCAGCCACTCGACGGTGACTACTCTATGACTAGGGGACATGGAGACTACCTCATGATTAACTTTACTTAAACATTTATCAAAGTTTTTAAAAATAATGTTTTGCAAAGAGACAATCACAAGGCGGAAGATTACACATAAAGAAGACAAAGAACTCAAAAAGAAACTTTTATTTATTCATCACCTAAAAACTTTCAATACAAGATTTACAAGTCTATGTACAAGGAAAAAGACCAGTTTTCAATATCTTGAGTATCTGGAGCATCGATGGCAGGAACATCACCAAAATGAGCATCGTTGATATCATCAGCCGAAACATTCGAGATTTTGGTAACTGGATCGACCGACGGAGTATGAGTCTCCTCTCCCATTCGACTAGACCTCTCTCCAATCCTAATAGCCTCTTCCCCGACTACGTCTCTTTTGACCGTGAAGACCTTCTCATCTTCTTTAGGAGCCTTTCCCTCTTCATTCTCCCCCTCGATCGATGAAGAAATACCAAGCTCCATATTCTCTTGCATATTGATCCACTTCATTGGAGTGCAGGAGACGTGCTCCCCAGCGAGATACCGTCTTATGATACAATTTCTCTCATTCGTCATTGTCTTATAGGTAACCCCTTCCAACTGATCAACCAGATCATTCTTCTCTCCCATCAAGTTCTCCAACCCCTTCTTATAAACCTCAATCTCAGTCTTTAATGTCTCCCTCTCCATGTTTAGCGTCGCTTGGGTAACATTGAGCTCATGTTCATCATTTTCCGCTCTCTTCTCAAAAGCTTCAAGCATCACATTCAACTCGGTATTCTTCTTCCTTATGACTGTGTTGGATTTATCCAAATCTCACATCCTTCTTTGGCTCGAATCGACATAATCTTGATGGAAAAGGTTGCGTTCCAAAGTGATGTGAACCTAGCAGCACCAAAATCGATCCAGAGCACCAGTGATCCAATCCATGTACCAGCTGGACCAATTACAAGGCACATAACTAAGAAGATCAAAGACGTCATGGCAGACCTAGCCCAACATCATGTGGCCTAATTGAACAAGTACCTTAAAGACCAAGTGGACTTCAAGGAAGATGGTTCAAGAGCGATACACTTGACCCACGTCATTAAGGAACAATATAGATCGGTTTCATGTGTTTAGGCTTATATATTTACATGTATGGACCAAAACATGGATGCATATTTTATTTTAGCCTTGTGTTAATTATTTTATTTGTTGGTTTCTTAATGGACTAGAAATTTGGAGTTATAGGCTTGAGTAGATTATGGGTAGTTTAAGGTTATTCTAGTCCGACAAGAAACTCACTTGGATTCGAAAACAAAGTAAAACCCAAGTATTCTTCTTAAGCCCCAAGAACCTTAATCAATGATTTTGTAAGAAAAAAAACCCATCCAAGATCAGCCCTAAACCACCATGAAACATTACCCATGATAACTCAAAACATGAAATCAGTGTGTTTTGCTAGCAAATGGAGACACCACTAAGTTTGCTAAACTTAGATAAGTCGATTCAAACTTGAAAAAGGGAATCCTTCCCTTACAAGAAATTCGGCCATAGCCATAGCCATAGCCAAAGCATAAGCTTTTATGTTTTCTTATAAATTTCGTGATTAACCTAAAATGAAGAAGAAGGCAAGCTAAAATAGTGTTACAAAAAGAAACCCTAAAGGCATAAAGACAACAATGCCCCTAAATACGAAATTACAAAAATACCAAAGTCTTTAAGTCTTCAAAGGCCTATGAAGCTTCATTCAGAACTGATTTGGGCCAAGTGAAGTGGCTTTGAGCCCTCTCCATTGAAGCCCACATGCGTCTCTATTTTTTTTTTATAGTCGGCCATAAAACTCTGAACTAATCACGCCATTACTTCTTTGATTATTTTAGCATTCTGTCTTGTGATTGGTCATTCTGGTACTTGCAATGGCTTCATTGTGTTGTTGGCCATGTCCTTTGATGCTCCATGAGTGGCATGTATCATGTCATTCCTTCACTCTTGAAAATGATTCGACCTCGAATCTGTACCTGCATAAAAAAGAGTTAAGTCAGAAACATTAAATGTAGCAGACACATTATACTTACCTGGTAAATCCAGCTTGTATGCATTGTCATTAATCCGTTCCAAGACTTGAAATGGACCATCCCCTCTTGGTTGTAGCTTAGATTTACGATGTTCAGGAAATCTCTCCTTGCGTATGTGTAACCAAACTCAATATCCAGGCTGAAATACCACACACTTTCTTCCCTTATTGGAATGAGAAACATATTGCTCATTCTTCTTTTCAATGTGCGACTTAGCTTTCTCATGTATCAATTTCACCAACTCTGCCTCCTGTTTACCATCCAAACACTCTTGCTCATTAACAGGTAAAGACAACAAATCCAATGGAGTTAGAGGATTAAAACCATATGCAATCTCAAATGGTGAATAAAAAGTAGTGAAATGAATGCACCTATTATATGCAAATTCTATAAATGGCAGACACTCTTCCCAAGATTTCAGATTTTTACCAACTACAATACATAACATTTGTGATAAAGTTCTATTAACTACTTTTATTTGTCCGTCTGTCTGTGGGTGACAAGTGGTAGAGTTTAGCAATTTAGTACCCAATTTAGCCCAGAACACTTTCCAGAAATTGATAAGGAACTTAACATCTCTATCTGATACAATACTCATAGATTTCCCATGGAGTCGCACTATGTCTCTGAAAAATAAATCAGCAATATTTGTGGCATCATCAGTTTTATGACATGCAATGAAATGTGCCATCTTACTAAACCTATCAACCACAACAAATATAGAATCCTTGCCCTTCTTTGTCCTAGGAAAACCTAATACAAAATCCATTGATATATCAACCCAAGGTTCACTAGGTACAAGCAAAGGAGTATACAAACCATGAGGCATCAATTTAGATTTAGTCTGCTTACATGTTATACACTTATCACAAATACGCTCAACATCACGTTTCATTCTAGGCCAATAAAAGTGTTCATGCAAAACAACTAAGGTCTTACTAATACCAAAGTGCCCCATCAATCCACCCCCATGAGCTTCTTTCACAAGCAATTCACGCATACTACAAGCATGAATACACAATCTATTCATTTTAAATAAGAATCCATCATGTATATAAAACTTTCCAAATGAAGAATTTGTACTTGCAATATAAATCTCAGCAAAATCAGAATCACATTCATAAAGTTCCTTAATAAAGTCAAATCCTAATATTCTAGCATGCATCGAAGTAAGTAAAACATACCTGTGAGATAATGCATCAG
The DNA here is from genome assembly GCA_019454045.1 of Zanthoxylum bungeanum. Taxonomy (NCBI): domain Eukaryota; kingdom Viridiplantae; phylum Streptophyta; class Magnoliopsida; order Sapindales; family Rutaceae; genus Zanthoxylum; species Zanthoxylum bungeanum. The sequence continues at coordinate 48,837 of SKCR01031756.1, forward strand.
CTACTATGTTCTCTTTACCTTGTTTGTAGCGTATAATATATAGAAATGATTCAACAAACTCCATCCATCTTATGTGCCTCTTGTTCAGCTTACCTTGACCCTTTAGATGTTTCAATGATTCATGGTCTGTGTGGATCAAAAACTCATTAGGCCACAAGTAATGTTGCCATGTCTCAAGAGCTCTTACCAGTGCATATAACTCTTTGTCATACGTGGGGTACCTCAAAGCTGCTCCGTTCAGTTTCTCACTAAAATAGGCTATTGGCCATTTTTCTTGCATAAGAACTGCCCCAATACCTAACCCGGATGCGTCACATTCAACTTCAAATGTCTTCTCAAAGTTGGGTAGCGCCAAAATAGGTGCACTACATAATTTTGCTTTAAGATCCTGGAATGACTGCTCATGTGCTTCATCCTATTGAAAACCAACCATCTTCTTTACTACTTCTGTCAATGGTGCTGCAATACTACTAAAGTCTTTTATAAATCTCCTGTAGAAGCTTGCCAATCCATGGAAGCTTCTGACTTCTGTTACTATTGTAGGTGTAGGCCACTCTTGAATTGCCTTCACCTTTTCTATATCTACCTCGATGCAATCCGCACTCACAACAATGCCAAGAAAATCAATTCTGTCCATGCAAAATATGCATTTGGAAAAGTTAGCATATAATTTTTCCTGTCTCAACATATCAAGAACATGCCTCAAATGCAACTCATGCTCATCAATTGACTTACTATAAACCAAGATGTCATCAAAATATACCACAATAAACTTACCTATAAATGCACACATAACATGATTCATTAATCTCATAAATGTGCTAGGTGCGTTTGAAAGATCAAATGGCATAACTAACTAATCATACAATCAATATTTAGTCTTAAATGCGGTTTTCCATTCATCTTCTTCTCTCATGCAAATCTGATGGTATCCACTTTTTAAATCAATTTTACTAAATACCTTGGAACCATGCAATTCATCTAACATGTCATCTAGCCTAGGAATAAGATGGCGATACTTTACCGTTATATTGTTGATTGCTCGACAATCGACACACATTCTCCATGTTCCATCTTTCTTAGGGACTAGAAGCACTGGTACCGCACAGAGACTCATGCTTTCCCTTACATACCCATTGTCCATCAACTCTCGTACTTGCCTTTGTAGCTCATTTATCTCCTCGGGATTACTCCTATAAGTTGGTTTGTTGGGAATGAATGCTCCAGGTATGAAGTATATCTGGTGCTCAATACCTCTAATGGGTGGAAGCCCACTAGGTATGTCCTCTGTCAGTATGTCATTGTAATCCTGCAAAAGTGATGAAATAGACACAGGAAGCAAAAGGTCAGTGTTAGTAAAATAAACATGAGGCTCATTATATACTAACAATAGCATGAGCTTGCTAGCCTTGAACGCTTTCCTCGCTTCACCCTCACCCATATAGATCTCTTTTTAACTCTCCCTTTTGTTTCCCCCTCACGTTTACTCACACTCCCCTTGGGAAATCCCACGACCTTGGCCTTATCTTTCTCACTAGATACACCACTCTCACTAGTCTCACCCAAGGTGGTGTTTTCCCCCACTCTCTCTTTATCACGCTCAAGTTGCAACTTAACCTGATCTTCATGGACTTGTGCATGTGTAAGTGGGTATAATGTAATGGGTTTTCCATTATGCTTAAAAGAGTATTTGTTCTTGAACCCATCATGAATAACCTTCTTACCAAACTGCCACGGCCTGCCCAAAAGAATATGTCCAACATGCATCGATATCACATCACATAGGACATCATCTGTGTATGGCCCAATGGTAAAGCTCAATAATACCTGCTTTTCACCTTTATTTCCCCATAATCATTTAACCACTGCAACTTGTAAGGCTTAGGGTGTTTCAAGCAACTCAACGGAAATTGCTCAATCAAAGCCGTGCTATTAAAATTAGTAGAACTGCCCTCATCTATGATCATACTACACCCCTTGACATTCACACGACACCTAGTGTGGAATATGTTCTCCCTCTGCTGCGCACTCTCATCCTTTACAACATGTGCACTCAAAGCACGATTGACAACTAATGATAAGTTATCCAGCGGGTATGCAGCTCCCTCGTGTTCACTAGTATCCTCAAACTCTGACATCTCATCCTCACCTCACTATCAGTAGAGTACACCTCTCCACTCTTCTTATCAATCACTAAGGTGTGCCTATTGGGACATTGTGAAGCATAGTGTCCCATGCCCAAACATTTGAAACACTTGACATCTTTAGTTCTAGTTTTGCTCGGTTCTGTAGCCTCTTTACCCTTGGCACTAGGTTCGACCCTAGGCTTATTAAAGCCTCCACTGAACTCGCCTCTACGCTTGTCAAGGCCTCCATCCCGCTTCTCATTCGGAAGCCATTTCCCTTTTCATGCAGAAGCAGCTTGAGTACCAAATCTGAATATGAAATTTTCTTGAGTTGCCTCTCTACCTTGATAGCCATGTGAAGCATATCCTCCAAATCAACATAATGATGCAAATCCACCATGTTAGCAATCTCTCTATTTAAGCCCCTTAGAAACCGTGCCATAGTAGCCTCTGCATCATCAACCACACTTTCCTTGATCATGACAACTTCCATCTCTGTGTAATAGTCCTCAACACTTTTGGTCTTCTGATACAGCACTACAAGAAAATAGTCAAATAGCGACAGAAAAATCCGTAGCTAACTGACAACTAGCGACAAAATAGTGATGGTAAAATTCCGTCTCTATTTTGTTAGTCGTAAAAAAATAGCGACGGAAATATTTCATCCGTCGTTAAAATTAGCTACGGAATTTTATTCTGTCTCTATATAGCGACATAATTCCGTCTCTAATTAGAGACGGAAATTATTCTGTCGCTAAATAGTGACAGAAAATTCGGTCTCTAATTAGAGACGGAAATTATTCCTTCGCTAAATAGCGACGAAAATTCTGTTTCTATTTAGCGACGGAAGTAATTCCGTCTTTAAATAGAAACGAAATGTTTTGTCACTATTTAGTGATGGAATAAAGATTTCGTTACTAATTAGAGACGAAATTTCCGTAGCTATTCCATAGCTATATATTTAAAAAAAATTAAAAACGAAAATTTTAAAATTTTAGAGAGGCGGGAAATTTAAAAATTTTAAAGATGCATGAAACTTTTAAAATTTTAGAAAGGAAAAAAATTTAGAATTTTAGAGAGGTGTGAAATTTTATAATCTTATAATTTTATAATTTCGTTTCTAATTAGCTATGAAATTTTAATTCCGTGTCTAATTAGCGACGAAATTTTGATTCCATTTCTAATTAGAGACGGAAAAATTCTGTTTCTAATTACCAATAAAAATAAAAATAAGAATAAAAATGAAAATTTAAAATTAGCTACGGAATTTTAATTCCGTTTCTATTTAGCGACAGATTAGCGACGGAAAAATTCAGTTTCTAAATGAAATTAGCGACATAATAATAATCCGTCTCTAATTACCGACGAATTTTTGTTTCCGTCTCTAATTTAGAGATGAAATTGTTTTCTCGCTAAATTTCATCCCTAATTTCATTATCCGTTTCAATTACGTCGTTAAATTTTGAAACGAAATATTCCGTCGCTAAATTCCGTCACTAAAACTGTAATTTCTTGTAGTGCAGATGCTATAGTTTCTGATATAACTCCCGATAGTAATGGTTGGGTATAAACCTCTTTCTTATGAGACCTCTAAATTCTTCATATGTCTGAACCGGTCTCTCATAATTTCTCCTCCGAGTAGAAATAATTTGATCCCACCAAATCATAGCATAATCAGTAAACTCAATTGCTGCCAGATTGATCTTCTTCTCGTCTGAATAGTGATGATAGTTGAAAATCAGCTCAATTTTCCTTTCCCATTCTAAGTAAGCCTCGAGATCATCGCTACCTAGATCACCATCTACATCTCATCGTCTACCATATCCCTTCCGATCATAATCTCATATTCTGTCATCAAATACACCTCTACCATCAAATCATATTTCCCTCCTATCATTCCTCCTATCAAACCTCCTATTAAGCCTCCTATCATGCCATGGATGAAAACTCTCCTCCACATCATCAAGACCATCAGAATCATCAAACTCATTTTCAGCTTCCTCTTCATCTGGTGGCACATACTATGGTGGTACACGTCGAGGTGGCACATTATGAGGTGGTGGTATATGCTAGGGTGGTGGTGCTCTGGGACCACTACCAGTTTGAATACTCTCTATACTATTGGACAATATCTTCAAAGCAGTATTCATGTTCTCCATCATATTTGTAAATTTTCTATTAAAGCCTCAAGCTTTTCATCAATGGTTAGACCTTCCATCTTAACACTAAACAAATAGATTAGAAATAACAAGAAAGTAAAACAAATATGTAAATCCTCACAATCTCATGTGTTTACACTAGAATGATATCACTCCACTCGTGTTTGCACTCTATTGGCTTTTACCCGATACTGTGCTCACAATCACTGCCTTTTACCACTCTTGAGTTCTTCCTCAATTCAAATGAGAATCACACTCAATCCAAGAATACACAACCAAATGTAGTCCTCAAGCCAACATGAAACACAAAGACCCAATAATGTATATATAGGGCATGTGGAAAATACGAATAAGAATAGTAATGATGACGACTCAATCAATAATACTTAAGCTAGAGTATTTGGAATAAGGAAATAATCAATTAGCACGATGAGAAACAAATAAGCATGCAAATTCACGGTCGTATGCAATTTCTAGAGAAAATTTGGCGCCTCTATAGAAAATTTGATGGAATACCCTCCACGGACACCCAAATGATAATATGGAACAAACTAAATTTAACCAAATTTTTCGAATTTTTTACTCTTTTTTTTTGCTCAAGTGATCACTGTCACTCAAGTCCGAGTAAAAAATGCTAAGTATTAACCCACTGATGTTCAAGTCTTATATGAAACGGGACTCAAAGTCTAATTTTGTAAGAAGCCTGGTGTTGATGTTCTCTTTTCAAGATGAATCTGTCATAACTTTTTTTTTTGTTTCAAATGATTCACTAGGTTTTCAGGAATGATTCACACAGCCGCTTAAGAACATGCTTATTTCTTCAACATAGGCTAAAGAACAGAATGTTAAGGATGAACTATATGAAGAACACAATAAAACCTAGATACATAAATAAATATATATAACGAACTGATATGAAGAACACTACAAAAACCCAGATCCAGAAATTAATAATAATGACGAACTGATATGAAGATGGAAAATAAAACCCAGATTTTGACAGAAAAATTTCAGAACAAAGTATTAACCCAGAAACAACAAAACAAAGACAGAAACAAGATCCAACAAAAACTGAAACAAGAACAACAAAGAACAAAAATTAAAACAGAATCAAACAATGAATTAAGATAGGAAATCAGACCTTGGAACCCTAAGCTCTGATACCAAATGATAAGAAACTCAATTGGATTCGAAAACCAAGCAAACCCCAAGTATTATTCTTAATACTTGGGGTTTAATCAATGATTTTGTAAAAACAAAACCCATCCAAGATCAGCCCTAAACCACCATGAAACATTGCCCATGATAACTCAAAACATGAAATCAGTGTGTTTTCCTAGCAAATGGAGACGCCACTAAGTTTGCTAAATTTAGATAAGTCGATTCAAACTTGAAAAGGGGAATCCCTCCCTTACAAGAAATTCGGCCATAGCCAAAGCATAAGCTTTTATGTTTTCTTACAAATTTCGTGATTAACCTAAAATGAAGAAGAATGCAAGCTTAAATAGTGTTACAAAAAGAAACCCTATAGGCATAAAGACAACAATGGCCCTAAATATGAAATTACAAAAATACCAAAGTCTTAAGTCTTCAAAGGCCTATGAAGCTTCATTCAGAACTGATTTGGGCCAAGTGAAGTGGCTTTGGGCCCTCTCTATTGAAGCCCACATGCGTCTCTATTTTTTTGGTTGTAGTTGGCCATAAAACTCTGAACTAATCCCGCCATTGCTTCTCTCATTCTTTTGGCCTTTTGTCTTGTGATTGGCCCTTTTGGTACTTGCAATGGCTCCATTGTGTTGTTGGCCATGTCCTTTGATGCTCCATGTGTGGCCTGGATCATGTCATTTTGTTTTAGTAAGATTTTGGCTTGTGTAACTATTTAAAGCCATTTTTTTAAATGAAAATACATAACCTTTTTGTCAAAAAAATATAGCATTGTCTGTGACTTTTCATTGGTGGTAGAAGAGTGATTCTTCCAAGTTCAGTGATTGAACAAAGACTCATCAAAGGGTTGACATCCTTTGTGCCGTCCTTTGCCGACAAGATTCATCTGAGGCATTCTTCAAGGGTTTTCAAGAGTAAGTTCTTTGAGGGTTATGGGATCTTGGATCAGATTTGTCTCTACTATATCGAGTTTCGTATCATTTGGTATCTGAGTCTAGGGTACCAAGGTATGATTTTCTATCTGTACTTTGTATTTTTTTCATTAAATCTTAGTTGTGTGTTTTTCGATCATCAAGATTCTTATCCATCTTGATTCTCGGTTATTGTTTCTTGCTTATTTTTTTAGTTCTAGGTTTTGTGTTTGTGTTTCTCGATAATGTTTTTCTTGTTTCTTGTTTCTTGGTTATTTTTTTATTTCTTGATTTTGTGTTCTTCATATCAGTTCATCAATTTGGTAATATTTGGGGCTTTTGTGTTCTTTATTTGAATCTAGTGTTTAGTTAGTCATTGCAATTTTTGTAGGGTTTGTTTAATACCCTTGTGAGTTATTTGTTAAAAAAATAAGTATCAGCATTTCAGACTCTGATTTCAGAACATATGATCAGACTCTAAAATCAGACTCAGCATCACACTCTGAATTCTAAACCTCATATCAGACTCTAAACGCAGCATCACATCAGCATCTGAAATCAGACTTGGTATTAGACTATGAATTCAGAACCTCATATAAAACTCTGAAATCAAACTTGGTATCAGAGTCTGAATTCAGAACCTCATATCAGACTCTGAAAGCAGACTAGGCTTCAGACTCTGAATTTAGGAGCCTCAACACCAAACTCTGAAAGAATCAGACTCTGAACCCAACATCAGATGAAACTATGAATTCAGAATCTCAGTATCATCATTTGAATTCATAACCTTAGAATCATACTTTGAAGCATTACTATATCAGACTTTGAATTCAGAACCTCAATATCTGAATCTGACGCATCACTAGATCAGAATCTGAATTCAGAACCTCAATATCAGTATCTGAATTCAGAACCTCATAATCAGACTCTAAAGCATCACCATATTAGACTTTGAATTCAGAACCTTAATATCAGTATCTGAATTCAAAACCTCAAAATAAGACTCTAAAACATCACCATATCATACTCTGAACTTAGCATCAGACCAAACTATAAATTCAGGAGTTCAACATCAGACTCTGATTTCCATTTCAGATCACACTCTGACATCAGCCGATCAATACTTAGACTTTTACGAGAACTTGAGTGACCAGTGATCACTTGAGCAGATAAAAAAATCAATCCAAATTGACTATTTTCCTAGGATTTGCATAGTTCACACCGTACTTTTACACTCTATTTTATTCCTTTCCTCTTGTACTTTAGCTTTAGGTTTTATTATTGTGTATCATTTTTTCTTCTCAAGTCACATCTCATTTTACCCGATACCCTTATTCCTTTGATTCATTATGGAATTTGCTGACTTTGGCTACACACTGGTTGTGCAATCCATTGGTGGTTAGCGTTCGACATTGAACGGAGGTAATCACTTAAGTGGAGTATTGTGAGAAAGTGAAACACAAGAGCTTGTGAGGCTTCTTTTAATTTAGTTATTTTATATCTTTCTTGTAATTACTAACATGTTTGTTAAATGAGATGACATAGAAAGACATGGACGTTAATGTGAGGTTTAATCCATGAAGAAGAATATGGATAAGTTTCGGGAGATGTTTATAAATAAGAATACGACAATATAGAGGTTGTAGAAATAAGTTACTAGTCTTCAATTGTTTAGTGTTCAGAATGGAGCTGAAAGACCATAACAATCTAGATAGGAACAGACAGAGCAACAACCACCTAGGGTACCTATACATGAGATTGAGGCAGAGAATAATCTTGAAGATATGGAAGACTTGGATGAGTTTGATGATAAGAAAGATATGTATAGGTTGAGGGATAACCGGTATGAGAGGAGATATGATCGAAGGGATAAGATATTTGATGAGCGGAAAGGTTTCCAGAGAAGGAGACGGAATGGCCTATGAGAGAGAAGATAAGCGATTTGGAGATAGATTTGAAGATACATATGAGAGAGATAGATATGATGAGTGTAATTATGACTACCGAATGGAGCCTGGTAGGAGAGATCATGGTAGGAGAGAGGATATAGATGAAGACTTAGGTAGCATCAAGATGAAAATTCCATCTTTCCAAGGTAGAAATGATCCAGAGGCGTATTTGAAATGAGAGAGAAAGATTGAGCTGATTTTTAATTGCCATAGGTATTTGGAAGAGAAGAAGGTAAAGTTGGCTGCAATTGATTTTACAGACTATGTGATAATTTGGTGGGATCAGTTGGTAACTGATCGGAGGAAGAACCATAAGAAGGCCAATAAAGACTTGAGAGGAGTTAAAAGCGCTCATGCGAAAGAGATTCATTCCAAGCCACTACTAAAGAGAGTTATATCAAAAGCTACAACATATGTACCAGAGGTCGAAGAGTGTTGAGGAATATCATACATAAATAGAGGTAGCAATGATTAGGGAAAACGTGGTGGAGGATAGAGAAGCCTCGATAGCTCAGTTTTTAGGTGGGTTAAATAAGAAGATTGCAAGTGTAGTTGAGTTGCATCATTATTGTTAGTGTCCTAGACATGCCACTGGATCTCTAAACGTGATTCGTGTGTGAATAAAATCAAAAATAAGTTACGGAGGACTTACATTGATCGGTAGAGAAGTTCGAAACTTTCATGGATATAGAAGCTCAATGCTTTAAAATCGAATTCCAAACTCGAGGGGGAGTTTCCCTATCACCTTTCTTTGACTCCTTTAAGTGCTAGCTTGAACAAAATTGAAAGGAAAAATTCACCTCCAAGAAGAAGCAAATTCGGCAATGGTGGAATGGGAGAGGAAAAAGAGAAATGTGAATAGTGATTGTTTTCCAAAACAATTACCAAAGTTGTAAAGTTGGTTGGTGTGATGTGTAATAAATCCAATTCACTTTATTGCCAACCACTTACATCACAAGTTGACAAGTGATGTGAGTTGTGGGTCCCACCCAATTTTGAATTCCAAATTCTAGTTGGCTTACACAATACACTTTGGGCCCTGTTCGTTTAATCCGACTAAACGCGTTTTCCGTCACTACGTAATTAAATCTAATTTAATTAAATAATAATACCCATTAAAATTATTACGGAAGTCGCTTAAGATTTAATTCTAAATTAATTCGTTCGCTTGAATTAAAATCCAATTTAATTCCGTATTGAAATCCAATTTGAATTAATATATCCGATATATTATTTAGCCCAAATTAATAAATTAAATAGTAAAATCCAATTTAACTATTAAATTTACTTTGCCGATTAATTCCAAAGTAATCGCGCTCTCTCTCTTCTAGAAGAATTTAATCCTAGATAAAATTCTTGCCGTAATTAATCCCAGATTAATTTTCTCTCTCATAATTAATCCCAGATTAATTCTTGTTCGAGTCAAATGTCATCGGTGAATCTTTGGGAAGTGACCCAAGAGATTCTTGGATATGTTGGCAGTAAATACGGTTGTCGGACTATCCGACACGTGCGTACCTTGTACCACGTTGTTACCGATTTACAAGACATGGTTGGCTTCTAGCAAAGCACCGTGCCTACTGTAGATAACAGAAATTGGCGACGATTGTCCCGGTCTCGCGACCCAGTCGGGAGTACGGAGTAGCTCGCGGGGGACTAAACTGGAGAATAATGGTGTCGCCACCCAGCGTGAACTGGGAAATGATTTAAGGCCGCACTCACCCCTCGCAAGGGAAGACCTCAAACCGTTGGGTTCGGAATTGTCCCTTACTTATGTCACTTGTAATGAACGGATTTATACAATAATCTAACCAAGTCTATGCAACATAGACATGCAAGATTAACTAATATCTAAGTTTGCACACACATATGAGTAAACAGAATAAAAGCGAGTACGCAATCTCATGAACATATCAAATAGATAAATTCGGAAATATAAATAAATAATAACTGTAAAAGCATAAATATCGAAGAGAGATAATTAAGTTCCTAACGTGAAAGAAATAACTAAAGAGGCACATGATAATGCATATAACCATAAATAATCGAAGAGACAAACATGCGAAACAATGAAGAAAGATAAATAACACAAAATAAATGCGGAACAATAAAACAACAATAAACATGAATTAAATGTGAAATAATAAAAGACTAATAATACGAAATAAATGTGGAATAATAAATATGTGACCAAAGAACTTGGCCGTTTTCAATGTAGGACTTCGCATGCCCGATTGGACATATTTCACGTCCAACCAAGCATGTCGTTTCCAGGACGATAAAATAAAATATAACAAAGGGTGCCCTCAGGTCTTACCTTTTAAGTCGCTTCTTGGAAGTGCGTTACGTCGTCGTCGGAAGGGTTAATGCTTTGTAACTTTTTCGATTCGCTGGTTCAATATTTTCCTTTATTGTTTCGCTGTTTGAGCTGCTGTTTTCTCTGTTTTATTGCTATTTTCGGTCGCTATTTTTGACTTACTATTTTCGATGATTCAAGGTGTCTGTTTTGTGGGTGCAGTTTGTGGTAATTAAAGGGGTGTTCTGGCTGTAGTTTGCGGTAATTTAAGGGTATTTTAGGGCTGTTGTTTCGGTGGTTTAAATTTCAGTTTGGGGTTGTTTTCGGTGGTCTGGTTGTGCAGTTTTTCTGTGGTTTAAGGGTTCAGTTTAGGACTATTTTTGGTGGTCTGGTTGTGTAGTTTTTCGGTAGTTTCAGGGTTCAGTTTGGGGCTATTTTCGGTGGTCTAGTTGTGCAATTTTTCTGTGGTTTAAGGGTTCAGTTTGGGGACTATTTTTACGGTTGTTTGGGGGATTTTTCAGGGGATGTGATTTACGGTTGTTTGAGGGATTTTTCAGGGGCTGTGATTTGCGGCAGTTTGGAGGCTGTTTTAGTTGTGTTTTACGGTGATGGAGGGTTGATTTCTTGTAGTATTTTCGGTGGTGGTAAGGTTGTTTTGTTGTTTGGTGTTTCACGGCTAAGAGAGATCAAGAAGAAGAGAGAGCCAAAAGCTTTTAGGGGTTAGGTTGCCGTGAGGATGCTCTAGGGGATGGGTTTGGTTTATGTCACTTTTTATAAGAGTGGGCTAGGGTTTTCCTCGCATGAGAAGGAAACAAGGATCATGCAATAATGAGGGATATCTTTAATTAGTTTGTTATAAGGAAATGATATTGTGTGATTGGTGGGGAAAATATTAAATTTGGAAGGTGATTTATTTAGTTTAGGAGATGGATTTATTTATTTTAGGAAAGAGATTTAATTTGGAATGTGATTTATTTATTTTAGGAAGAGGGATTTGATTTGATTTATGTAATTTGGAATGTTATTTATTTAGACATGTGTTTTAAATGTTTTAATTATTTTGGATTGGGCTTGGAGGCTTGGTTCTTTGGATGGGTGCGGGGGTTCGGGGCTTAATATTTTAAAACTTGGATTAATCGAGCGAACTCGAGACCAAATAACAGGTTAAATTTGTTGATGTATTTATTTCTTGAACTTTTCCCTTTCGACGTCTATTTCCCGCGACTTCCGCAACTTAAAGGGTAGTGCCTTCATACTAGGCTCATCACTGGGCTTCATGCAAAAATGTAGTGTCTACACCTACCCAATTCTCCAGAAATATATTTAACATGGAATATACATAATCTATATCAGACGTAGTATACAATGTATTGCGTATTACGATCCAGTAGCGGATGTCACATGCTAGACCTGGGGCTGGAATTGTGTCTGCCCCATACAAAGCATATATCGGATCACTAGCAACTAGTCTCTGTAATCGGATAATCATGACCCAGTCATACTATCCCGATAGCTGCAGCATTTAAGAGTATTAGTTCTGTATCCCTGCGTGATCATCATCTCCATATGACTGAAGTGATACTTCCATCTTGACATCGCACCAAATACACTACGATTCTCAGTAAACCCAGAAGAGGCGTACACAGAACCTGTTAAAGCCCCGGATGACCAAGACCAAAGCGTACTGATTGTCGCAAGTATTAGCGATGCAAGTCTCACGTTAAGACCAAATACACCTACCCTGATTCGGATTCCCATAGATACATAGTCATACTATCAATGAGATTCTGAGGGGTCTATCCAGAGCGAAGATGTTCCCGGTCCAACGGCTAACAGAACCTCCTATCACACTTGCATAAGTATCCAATACTTAAATATATGAGAACTATGCCGTTAAACTTCCATAACGCACACAAGTGTAATACTAGTCTTTTCCGCATTATCGATGTCCAGTCTCGATAATACTACGACTAGAGATATTTAATGAATAAACCTTTCGTGGATTAATACTATCTCATATCTTATTAATCCAGTACTAATCAAATGGACTTTTATAATTTATATATCCAAGTAATCCAATTACAAAATGATAAAAGAGCAATTTCATTTGTCACATAGTCAATTTGTACAAAGAACACCATGTCTTTTACAAATAGTGATGCTATGGGTCATAATTGTCCAACAATCTCCCACTTGGCCTATATCCAATCACTCAAGTATCCAACACTTGAACTATGTACAGGTCGCTCAAACTTTTGTTGAGAAATAGCTTTCGTCAGCGGATATGCAAGGTTATCATCTGAAATGATCTTTTCGATCATCACATCTCCACGATGTGTGATCTCACGAATCAGATGAAACCGTCGAAGTACATACTTGGATCTTTGATGAGACCGTAATTATTTAGCCTATGCTGTAGCCCAGCTCAACTGCTAACAGAACTACTCCTAATCCAATTAGGAATTTTATAGATCCAAATGCTTCTTTTGCTGCCTCAGCCGCAGCAATGTCTTCCGCTTTTGTTGTTGAATCAGCAACAATATCTTACTTGGAAGATTTCCAGCTCACTGTTCCATTGTTCAAATAAAATATGTACCATTATTGCGACTTACATCGGTGAACTCAGTCACCTCAAGTTCTCATTCTCCATAATTTAAGAAAGCATCATTAGTTCGTCTAAGATATTAAAGGATGTTCTTAACATCAATCCAGTGACCATCACCTAGATCGGCCTGATAGTGACTCCACATGCTCAAAGCATATGAGACACCAGGTCGCGTAAATGTCTTTCAATGTACGAGTTCTCGGAGAGTGCCAATAACTTTTAGATCTATCCTAGTAGATCCTTATTCCTAGAATAAAGGTTGCCTCTCCCAAGAATTTCATGGAGAATTTTAATGAAAGCCAAGCTTTCATCGATTTTAGTATAGGAATGTCATTGCTAATAAGCAATACATCATCAACGTATATGACAATAATTGTCAGTGCGCTCCCACTAACCTTCTTATAAACACAAGAATCATCATCGTTTTGAATGAAACCATATACCATTATGATCTGATCAAAACGTTGGTTCCAAGAATGCAATGCTTGCTTCAATCCATAAATGGATCGATTTAACTTGTAAACCTTGTTTGCATGTTTTGGCACGACAAAACCATCAGGCTGTTGTATGTAAACATCCTCCAAAAGGTTTTTGTTAAGGAAAGTGGTTTTGATGTCCATCTGTCATATTTCATAATCGAAATATGCAGCTTTAGCAAGCATTATCCGAATAGATTTAATCATGGCAACGGGTAAAAGGTTTCGTCGTAATCAACACCATGTTGATGACGATACCCTTTCGCTACAAGCTTAGCTTTGTACGTTTGTTTGTTGCCATTCATGTCTGTCTTCACCATGAAGACTTATTTGCTACCAATAGGCACAATGTCTTCTGATACATCAACCAGTGTCCAAACTTGGTTGTATACATGGAATCCATTTCGGACTTCATGACCTCTTGTAATAAAGCGGAGTCGATACCTTGTATCACTTCCTCATACGTAGCCGGCTCATTATCCTCAATAAGATTAATATCTATATGAGGTGAGATCAGAACCCCATACCTCTAAGGTTGTTTTCTGACTCTCTCCGACCTACGCTACTCTTGTGTATTAAAAGATTGCGGAACAGTCTCATCCCTGATGAACTGTTCGTGTTCCGTGATAGAGATTCGTGCCAGGAACAATATCACTCCAATTTTCATCGAGTTCTACTTTCCTCCCACTTACCACTGCATTTAGGAATTCCTCTAAGGAAAACCACATGGAGAGCAACAAATATTTTTTTCTCTTATGAGTTGTGGAAATAATATCTTTTGGTTTCCCTAGGATAACCAATTACAAATAGGCACTTATCCGATTTGGGTTCTAGTTTGGTACCGTCCAAATGTTTAATATATGCCCAGCATGCCCAAATCTTCAGGAATGAGAAACCCGGTTTCTTTCCTGTCCATATTTCATATGGAGTCTGTCCAACAGACTTTGACGGAACCTTATTCAAAATAAGTATTGCACTGTTCAATGCATATCCCGTGAAGGAAATTGGTAGCTCAGTGCGACTCATCATTAACCTTACCATGTCTAACAAAGTTCGGTTTCTCTGTTCAGACACACCGTTCAAGTGAGGTGTTCCGGGAGGAGTCCACTGTGAAAGAATACCATACTCTTTCAAGTAATCGAGAAACTTATTGCTCAAGTATTTTCCACCACGGTCCAACCGTAATGTTTTAATACTTTTGCCGGTCTGTTTTTCTCTACTTCGTGTTAAAACTCTTTGAATATATCAAAAGTTTCTGACTTGTGTGTCATAAGATACACATAACCATAAAGCGATGCAACATCCGTAAGGTTACGAAGTATTCATAACCACCTCTAAACTGGCTAGATATGGGCCCACACACGTCACTATGATCAAGGGCTAACAGCTCAGTGGCACTTACACCCTTACCACTAAAAGGTGTTTAAGGCACTTTACCTAATAAATAAGATTCGCAGACATCATATGAATTAGGATCAAATTCATCCACGTATCCACTCTTCGAAAGTGTGGATATACGAGTCTTGTTAATGTGTCCCAGACAACAACGCCACAAATAAGTCTCATCTGATTTACTCAGTTTGAGCCTTTTGTTTGTCATGTTATATGTTTGAGATTCATTTATATTCGAAATATAAATACTGTTAGTGTGTATATCTCAATATCATCTTTATAAACAAACCACCCAGTGTTCTAGAACATAAAGGTTTACCCGCAACGGGCTAAACTAGATATAGAGATAATATTTCTAGTCAAACTAGGTACATTATAACAGTTTCCTTATTTAAGTACATGCCCAAAGGGCAGTTCCAAAACTTAGGTTCCCACAGCCAAAACAGCGACTCTCGTCCCGTTTCTGACTCTCAGGTCGATCTCATCTGAAGCAAGTCTCCTGCTAATCAGCAGATCCCAGACATCAGTACATATGTATATACCACATCCAGTATCAAAATTCCAATTTTTAAAACCAGTAGTTGACACGTTTATTACAATAACAAACATACCTGAAGTCGGAGCCTTACTCGCCTTCACTTCCTTCAACTCCGCATTGTACTCACAATAGTCACGCTTCCAGTGACCCCGTTTGCTATAATGTAGGCAGACGTCTTGTGATATGTCCTTAGTCTTCCCAGAAGACTTTGATGATTTAGCCTTGCCCTTTTTCTTCCTTTTCTTCACACCCCCAGAAGCCTTCGGCCAAGCCTTGGCCTTCTGGGATGTCGAAGTAAGATGCGCCTTGCGCTTCTCGCCCTTTTGGAAGCTCTGGCTCTGCCTTTTTGAGCATAACCATTAACTCTCCAAGAGTTTTCTCTTGGTTCATGATGAACCCGCCCCAGCATTCGGGCAGAGACTGTAAGATCAAATCTATGGAAGTCTCGGCCTCGTAGGTAATGCCCAGCTAACCTAGTTATTCAATGTCAGCAATCATCTGTGACATCTAGTACTCGACATATGTACCCTCTGACATACGTGAGCGAAAGATCTTCTTTTACAATTCGTACTTCTAAGATCTAAGGTTAGACCTGTGAAGATCCTTCAATTTCAACATCATACTATAAGGATCCAATCCTTTGTTCTGACGACGAAATTGAGGAGTCATTGTGGCAAGCATTACTGATTGAGCGCTAAAGTTATCATCACGATGAGTCTTCCAAAGCTCATGCTCTACTATTTGCTCAACTCCGGGCTCAGACCCGAGAGGTTTCTCTATCCAATAGAGTAACTTCTCAGCTCCCAGGACTATCCTGAGATTCATTTCCCAATCTGGATAATGGTCTTGACTTTGGCCAACAAACCAATGCCAATCTTGGATATTGAGAGAGAACCACTCAATAGAAGGAAAACACTTAATATTTAATGAGGGTTTTTCGCGTAAATTGGCAACCAATTTATTACCTTTGATTAGGTCTCATCATACACCCTTAAGCATGCATTCTAAAAGCATAATAAGGCGCGAATAAATTAATAAAGATATGCGGATGGATATATAACAAACCTTGTTCCTAAAACAAATCTCTCCATTTCCTCTATCTCCGCTAGCACTTTACATTCTTCTACTCAATTACATAACACTAAAAGAAACCTCATTTGCATTGAGGGGAATTGGTGAGAAGAGAAATACAAAGAGATAAGGAGGTAATAGGCTGGACACGCAGGTCCAATTTAATAAATTCTAAATTTATTACAATAATTTCCAAAATTACCCCCACCCATCTAATATCCATCCGATATACATTATTCATACAAATACATCCAAGTATTCACACAAAGCATGTTATTCAATCAATCTAATCCAATTAATTAATCTTTGAATTAATGACCATCCAATGTTCAAACAACGATTTGATTTGTGCGAGTCCAACTCGTTTAAGAATAAATACTCAAAGTATATATTCTTGAATTATATTGAACTACAATTTCAAATCCAATTTAAATTGTATCCAATACTAATTCATATTCAATTTCAAATTAAATAATTACAATTTTAATAGTGCCTTTTAGACTTGGATTCCAAATCCAATCTAAATGGGTCTCAAAGGCCCAATTAGCATCTAATACTATTTAATTAAAGTCCAATGGGCTTTCAATTAATTCTTTAGGCATGGGCTTTGGCCATTTTGGATCCAACCCAAGATGCCAAGGCCCAAGTTAGGAATCACCCAATGCCACAAAATCAATTTGGGCCCATTAGGCCCAATTAAATTTTTAAAGGCCCAATGTCATATTTTGGATTTTATGGAAATGGTTTTAGGCCCAATTGGATCCAACCCAATTGACCAAAATCAAACTTGGCCCAACCAAGCCCATTAAGCTCAAATACAACAAATTAGTCCAATTTAATAAATTCCAAATTTAAAGACTAATACATATTAACATAATATTCTAAATATCACATTAATTTAATTAAAGTGCAATTACCACAATTAATTAATTAATCCAATATTTCCAAAACATCAATTAAACTAATTAATCATGCTTTAATTATCCAATTCATGTCCAACACAAATTGAAGCAAAATCAATCCATAAATAGGCAAAATAATATCCAATTTTGATTTCAATCCAATTAAATCAACAATCAATATTTATTTCATGCCTTTTAACATATCCAATTGTCAAATTTTCAAAAAATCACCATGAGCACACACTAGGGTACATTCAGCCATGCTTGTGAATTTGGGGATTTTTGATCCAATAAATTTATCTCAAATCCAATTCATCATCATACAAACACAACCACACAATCAATTTAGGTAAATCAAGCTCTAAGCAAAAAATCACAAATTAAAGTCCATAAACCCTAGATTTCAAATCAAGCTTAGGATGGCTCTGATACCATTGTTAGTGTCCTAGACATGCCACAGGATCTCTAAGCGTGATTCGTGTGTGAATAAAATCAAAAATAAGTTACAGATGACTTATATTGATCGGTAGAGAAGTTCGAAACTTTCATGGATGCAGAAGCTCCAAGCTTTAAAATCGAATTCCAAACTCGAGGGTGAGTTTCCATATTACCTTTCTTTGACTCCTTTAAGTGCTAGCTTGAACAAAATTGAAAGGAAAAATTCTCCTCCAAGAAGAAGCAAATTCGGCAATGGTGGAATGGGAGAGGAAAGAGAGAAATGTGAATAGTGATTATTTTCCAAAACAATTATCAAAGTTGTAAAGTTGGTTGGTGTGATGTGTAATAAATCCAATTCACTTTATTGCCAACTATTTACCTCAAAAGTTGACAAGTGATGTCAGTTGTGGGTCCCACCCAATTTTGAATTCCAAATTCTAGTTAGCTTACATAACACACTTTGGGCACTGTTCGTTTAATCCGACTAAACGCGTTTTCCGTTGCTACGTAATTAAATCTAATTTAATTAAATAATAATAGCCAGTAAAATTATTACGGAAGTCGCTTACGAATTGATTCTAAATTAATTCGTTCGCTTGAATTAAAATCCAATTTTAATTCCGTATTGAAATTCAATTTCAATTAATATATCTGATATATTATTTAGCCCAAATTAATAAATTAAATAGTAAAATCCAATTTAACTATTAAATTTACTTTGCCGATTAATTCCAAATTAATCGCGCTCTCTCTCTTCTAGAGAGAATTTAATCCTAGATAAAATTCTTGCCGTAATTAATCCCATATTAATTTTCTCTCTCATAACTAATCCCAGATTAATTCTTGTTCAAGTCAAATGTCATCGGTGAATCTTTGGGAAGCGACCCAAGAGATTCCTGGATATGTTGGCAGTAAAAACGGTTGTCGGACTATCTGACACGTGCATACCCAGTACCACATTCTTACCGATTTACAAGACATAGTTGGCTTCTAGCAAAGCACCGTGCCTACCCAATTCTCCAGAAATATATTCAACATGGAATATACATAATCTGTATCAAGCGTAGTATACAATGTATTACGTATTACGATCCAGTATCGGATGTCACATGCTAGGCCTGGGGCTGGAATTGTGTCTGCCCCGTACGAAGCATATATCGGATCACTAGCAACTAGTCTCTGTAATCAGATAATCATGACCCACTCAAACTATCCTGATAGCTGCAACATTTAAGAGTACTAGTTATGTATCCATGCGTGATCATCATCTCTATATGACTGAAGTATCCATCTTGACATCACACCCAATACACTACGATTCTCAGTAAACCCATAAGAGGCGTACACAGAACCTGTTAAAGCCTCGGACGACCAAAACCAAAGCGTCGCAAGTATTAGCAATGCAATCTCAGGTTAAGACCAAATACACCTACCCTGATTCAGATTCCCATAGACACATAGTCAAACTACCAATGGGATTCCGATGGGTCTATCCAGAGCGAAGCTGTTCCCGGTCCAACAGCTAACAGAACATCCTATCACACTTGCATAAGTATCCAATACTTAAATATATGAGAACTATGCCGTTAAGCTTCCATAACACGCACAAGTGTAATACTAGTCTATTCCGCATTATCGATGTCCAGTCTCGATAATACTACGACTAGGGATATTTAATGATTAAACCTTTCGTGGATTAATATTGTCTCATATCTTATTAATCCGGTACTAATCATATGGACTTTTATCATTTATATATCCAAGTAATCCAATTATAAAATGATAAAAGAGCAATTTCCTTTGTCACATAGTTAATTTGTACAAAGAACACCATGTCTTTTACAAATAGTGATGCTATGGGTCATAATTGTCCAACAATTATGTGGAGTTGTAGGATATGCTAAACATGGAGATCAAGGTAGAAAGACAATTCAAGAAGAAATCCGCATATAGATACATTTCACGTGGAACTTTTACTTAGAAGGGGAAGTGGCCAACGAAGAGATTGGGGTTTCAATAAGCCCAAGATAGAGAGTGGTAAAGGAAAAGAAGTGGAGATAGACAAAGGTTAAGTCTGAAGTGGTAATTCTAAAAGCCAATGAGGTAAAATGTTTGGAGTGTTTGGGTATGGGACATTATGCATCACGATGCCCCAACAAGCGAACATTGATAATGAAGGATGATGGTAATATCGATTCTACAGATGAGGAGGTGGAAGATGAGATGTCTGCGTTAGAGGATGCTAGTGATGATGAGGGAGCAGTATCCTCATTAGATAACCTGTCGCTTGTGTCTATGAGAGCACTGACAGCACATATAGTAGAGGAGGACACCGAACAACAGAGAGAGAATATTTTTCACATTAGGTGTATCGTGAATGGGCGGTTATATAGTATGATTATAAATGGGGATAGTTTCACCAACGTGGCTAGCACAATATTGGTTGTGAGATTGAGATTGTCATGTTTAAAATATCCTAAGCCATATAGGTTGAAGTGGTTTAATGAGTGTGGTGAGGTCAGAGTGACCAAGCAGATGTTGTTGTCATTTACCATTGGGCCTTAAATAGATGGGGTATTGTGTGATGTGGTACTCATGTAGACAGACCACTTACTTTTGGGGAGGCCGTGGCCGTTTGATAGGAAGGTGATACATGATGGGTTTATGAACAAATATTCATTCCAACATAAGGGTAAGCCCATTATGTTATATCATTTGACACCTAAATAGGTCCATAATGATCAATTCAAATTACAGATGAAAAGGGAAAAAGAGAGAGAGAAATCGTTTCCTTGGGGAGGGGGGTTAGAGTGATGTTGGTGAGAAAATGAGATATAAATCCGAGAATGGGGGAAACACTGGGATTATAGCCGAGAGTAAGCCCAAGGGAAATGGGACTGAGGGAGAGAGTGAGAAGAAATGAAGAGTGAAAAAGAATTTTTATCTAGGTGAGAGAGAAGTGATGAGAGCCTATAAAGCTAGGAAACTGATGTTGTTGTTGGAATATAAGGACACACCAATTTTTTCTTTAATTATTAACACTAATAGTTCACTTTCTGTTTCTATTTCTTCTCTTTTGCAGGAATTTGAAGACGTGCTCACAGAGGACATCCCCAATGGGCTTCCACCTATTTGATGGATAGAGCGTCAGATCGATTTCGTGTCTGCAGCTGTCATTTCCAATAGACCAATCTTAAGGTGACGAAGGAACTTCAGAGGCAAGTTGAGGATCTAATGGGGAAAGGTTACGTATGAGAGAGTATGAGCTCGTGTGCAGTATTTGTGCTATTAGTACCTAAGAATGATGAGACATGGCGCATGTCTGTGGATTATCGTGCCATCAATAATATCACGGTAAAGTATCGACATCACATTCCTATGCTAGATGATATGTTAGATGAATTGCATGGATCTAGGATTTTTAACAGAATTGATCTTAAAAGTGGATATCATCAAATTCATATGAGAGAGGGTGACGAGTGGAAGATCGATTTTAAAATTAAATATGGGCTATATAAGTGGTTAGTGATGCCTTTTGGTTTGAAAAAAATCCCTGAGTACCGTATGAGACTTATGAACCATGTGTTGCGTGCATATAAAGGGAAGTTTGTAGTGGTCTATTTTGATGACATTTTATTATACAATAAATCTTTAGGTGAATATGTATGACATTTGAGATGTGTGCTTGATGTTTTATGACAAGAAAAATTATTTACTAACTGTAAGAAATACACATTTTGCATGAATAGAATCATTTTTCTTGGTTTTTTTGTGACTGTAGATGGCATAGAGGTAGATGAGGAGAAAGTTAAAGCTATTAGAGACTGACCAACACCTACCACAGTGTCTGAGGTTAGAAGCTTTCATGGGTTGGCGAGTTTCTATAGGCATTTTGTGAAAGATTTCAGTAGCATAGCAGCACCCTTGACTGGGGTAGTCAAGAAGACGGTTGGATTTCAATAGGGTGAGGTTCATGAAAGTGCTTTTCAAACACTTAAAGAAAGGTTATGAAATGAACCTGTCATTGCACTACCTAATTTTGAGAGCACTTTCAAGATAGAGTGTGACGCAAGTGGCATGAGTATTGGAGCAGTTTTGATGCAAGAGAAAAGACCTATTTCGTACTTCAGTGAGAAGTTGAATGAGACAGCTTTGAGGTATCCTACGTATAATAAGGAGTTGTATGCACTTGTGCAAGCACTGGAGTGGCATCATCACCTTTGTCCTAAGAAGTTCATGATATACACAGATCATGAGAGTTTGAAACACCTTAAGGGGCAATGAAAGCTGAACAAGAGACATGCTAGATGGATGGATTTTGTGGTGACATTACCTTAGGTCATTCGCTACAAATAGGGTAAGGAAAATGTAGTTGCAGATGCCTTGTCACGCATGTATGTTTTATTTATTTCTTTGGGTGCTAAAATGCTAGGGTTTGAATTTATTAAAGAGTTTTATGCATGTGATGTGGATCTGTGGGTGCTGCATTGATTAGGTCTGCATTTAGTAAATTCTACCAACATGATGTATTTCTGTTTAGAATAACTAAGTTATGCACCCCTTCTTGTAATATGCGTGAGCTATTAGTGAGAGAGGCTCATGGAGGCGGACTAATGGGGCATTTTGGAATTTCCCTGGGAACATTGAAAAAACATTTTTAACGGTCTAAGATGAAGCGTGATGTAGAGCATATTTGTGACCAGTGTTTCACTTGTAGAAAGGTCAAATCTCGGGTGAATCCTCATAGATTATATACTCTATTACCTGTACATAAAGAACCATAAGTAGATATTTCGATGGATTTTTTGTTGGGTCTACCTAGGACTGAGCGGGGTAAAGATTCCATTTTTATAGTGGTTGATTGATTTAGCAAAATAGCACATTTCATTGCATACCATAAAATTGATGATTCCACTAATATAGCAGACTTGTTCTTTAAAGAGATAGTACGGCCCCGCAGGATTCCAAAGAGTATATTTTCAGATAGAGATCTCAAGTCCTTGAGTAATTTTTGGATGGTTTGTGGGATAAGTTAGGGACCAAGCTACTTTATTCTACTACATGTCACCCCAAACAGATGGACAAACATAGTGTCAATAGAACCTTGACTAAATTGCTTCGTGCTATAGTCACTAAAAAATTAAAGTCGCGGGATGAGTGTTTGCCATTTATAGAATTCGCATATAATATGTGCATTCATTCTTATACATTATATTCACTATTTGAAATTGTGTATGGATTTAACTCACTAACGCCATTGGATTTGTTGCCTTTTCCTGTTGAGGAAAGAATAGGTTTAGATGGGAAAAAGAAAGCAAAATTGGTAAAAAAATGCATGAGAAAGCATATGAGCACATATTACGAAAAAATGAGCAGTTCGTTTCTCATGCGAATAAGGCCCGAAAACGCGTGGTGTTTGAGCCTGGTGACTGGGTTTGGCTACACATTCATAAGGAGAGATTTCTGGCTCAGAGGAGATCCAAGCTTCTACCTCGGGGAGATGGTTATTTTCAAGTCATCGAAAAGATCGATGATAATACATATAGGCTTGACCTACCGGGTGAGTATAATATTTCTGCTTCCTTTAATATTTCTAACTTGTCCCATTTTGATGCATGTACTGATTCAAGGCCGAATCCATTTCGAGAGGGAGAGGATGATGTGAACCTAGTGTAATTGCCTCCACTAAACATGCAAGCATGTTTGGTAGAGTTGTGACAGACCACCGAATGGTGGTTTGTCACCATTATATTATTATTATTATTATTTGATTTTGATTTGACAATGACTTTTTGTTAGGTTTTCTAGGTCAAACCAAGATCAATTAAGCAATGAAACATGTGAATACAACAAAGTAAGAATGCGGAAAATACTCACTTTGATCGGATGTTGGATGTGTGTAGAACAAAACTTTGCTTCCTTGAAGTTTCGGCCAAGCCCTTGTTTTGTTGTATGTTGAGCTTCCAAGCTTCCAAGCTTTGAATCTTGAATTCCAAACTCATGGGAAAGGTTTCCCTATCACATTTGGATGATCTCTTTATGTGCTAGAAAAGGAAATTTTTGCAACAAAATTCTCTTGTTTCTTCTTACAACTCTCGGCCAAGCAAGAGATGGAGAGGGAGAGATGCATTTTCGGTTTTTGAGAGAGAGGGGGAGGGTGAATGAATGTGTTGTGTGTTTGATTTCAAAAATCAAATACCATTTACCAATTTTCCAAAAATTGGTACAAGTCATCAATGCCCTCATCAACCCCCATCAATCAAAAAAATGACAAGATGTCAATCACCAAAAAGTGACAAGACTTCCATCACTTGAGTGACTAATGATGAGACGCGTGATGTGACATATGGGCCCCACTTTAATTCAAAATCCGAGTGGGCCCGCAAACACTCCCGGGCTCGGGTTCGCTAATTCCGAATTAACGAATTTTCCGTTGCGACTAATTAAATCAAATTTAATTAAATAATTATGCCAAGCAAAATTACTATTCACGTTGCTAACGAATTAATTCTAAATTAATTCGTTTGCCCGAATTAAAATCTAATTTTAATTCCGCGTCGAAATCTAATTTCGTTTAATATATCGAATATATTATTTTATCGATTAATTCCAAATTAATCGTTCTTTCTCTTTTAATTGTATTTTATCCCAGATAAAATCTCTCCGTAATTAATCCTAGATTAATTTTCTCTCTTCTAATTAATCCCAGATTAATTATGTTTGAGTCATACGTCATCGGTGAATCTTCGGGAAGCGACACATGAGATCCCTGGATATGTTGGCAGTAAATCTGGTCATCGGAATATCCGAATACGTGCGTACCTGGTACCATATTCTTACCAATTTACAAGACATGGTTGGCTTCTAGCAAAGCACCGTGCCTACCCAATTCTCCAGAAATATTCTTTTAAGGAATATGTAATATGTATCAGGCGTAGTATACGTAGTATTGCGTACTGCGATCCAGTATTGAATGTCACATGCTAGGTCTGAGGCTGGAATTGTGTATGCCCCGTACGAAGCATATATCGGATCTCTGGTAATTAGTCTCTATAATCGAATAAACATGACCTTGTCATATTATTCCGATGACTGCAGTACATAAGAGTACTAGTTCCGTCTTGACATCACACCCAATACACTACGATTCTAAATATACCCAGAAGAGGCGTACACAGAACCTGTTAAAGCCCCGGACGACCAAAACCAAAGTATATTGATTGTCGCAAGTATTAGCGATGCAATTCTCAGGTTAAGACCAAATACACCTACCCTGATTCGGATTCCCATAGACACATAGGCATACTACCAATGGGATTCCGAGGGGTCTATCCAGAGCGAAGCTGTTCTCGTACCATCGGTAAACACAACCTCCTATTACACTTGTATGAGTATCCAATACCCAAATATATGAGAACTATGCCGTTATGCTCTCATAACACGCACAAGTGCAATACTAGTCTATTCCGCATTATCGATGTCCAATCTCGATAATACTACGACTAGGGATATTTAATGATTAAACCTTAATGGATTAATACTGTCTCATATTTTATTAATCCGGAACTAATCATATCGACTTTTATCATTTATGTATCTTGGTAATCCAATTACAAATGATAAAAGTGCAATTTCTTTTGTCACATAGTTAATTTGTACAACACACCATGTTATGTACAAAGAGTGATGATATGGGTCATAATTATCCAACAATCTCCCACTTGGCCTATAGCCAATCACTCAAGTGTCCTACACCTGAACTATGTACGGGTAGCTCAAAATTTTTCTGAGAAACTGCTTTCGTCAGCGGATTTGCAAGGTTATCATCACATCGCCAAGATGTATGATCCGACGAATCAGTTGAAACCATTTGAAGTACATACTTGGATCGTTGATGAGACCATTAATCCTTTAGCCTGTGCTGAAGCCTAGCTCAGCTGCTAACAGAACTACTCCTAATCCAATTAGGATTATATAGATCCAAAGTGCTTCTATTGTTGCCTCAGTTGCAGTAATATTCCGCTTTTGTTGTTTATTCGGCAACAGTATCTTGCTTGGAAGATTTCCAGCTTATTGTTCCGTTATTCAAACTATATAGTATCCTTATTACGACCTATAGTCGTTTTTATCGGTTAGGAAACTTGCAACGGTGATCCCAGTCACTTCAAGTTCTCCTTCTCCATAAATTAAGAATGCATCCTTAGTTCGTCTAAGATACTTAAGGATGTTCTTAACATCAATCCAGTGACTATCACTTGGATTGGCCTGATTGTGACTTCTTATGCTCAAAGCATATGAGACACCAGGTCAAGTACATATCTTTCAATGTACGAGTTCTCGGAGAGTGCCAACAACTTTTAGATCTATCCCAGTAGATCCTTATTTCTAGAATAAAGGTTGTCAAGCTTTCACCGATTTTATTATGGGAATGTCATTTCCAAGAAATTATATGTCATCATTTTATAGGACAATCATTGTCAGTGCGCTCCCACTAACCTCCTTATATACACAAGAATCATTTTCGTTTTGAATTAAATCATATAACATTATGATTACATTAAAACAATAGTTCCAAGAACGCAATGCTTGCTTCAATCTATAAATGGATTGAATTAACTTACAAACCTTGTTTGCTCATTTTGGTATGACAAAACCGTCAGGATGTTGTAAACATCCTCCAAAAGGTTTCCGTTTAAGGAAAGCGGTTTTGACGTTCAGCTGCCATATTTCATAAATGAAACATGCAGCATTAGCAAGCATTATCCAAATGGATTTAATCATGGCAATGAGTAAAAGGTTTCATCGTAATCGACATAATGTTGATAACGATACATTTTCGCTACAAGCCTAGCTTTGTACGTTTGTATGTTTCCATCAATGTTTGTCTTCTTTGAAGACTCACATAGTACCATTAGGCACAATGCCTTCTGGTACAACAACCAGTGTGCAAACTTGGTTGGTATACATGGAATCCATTTCGGACATCATGGCACTTTGCCATAATAGGGAGTCGATACCTTGTATCACTTCCTCATACGTAGTCAGTTTGTCTTCCTCAATAAGATTGACATCTTTATAAGGTGAGATCAGAAACCCAAACCTCCCAGGTTGTTTTCTGACTCTCTCCGACTTGCGTGGTTCTTGTGTATTTGAAGATTGTGGTACAGTTTCATCCCTGATGAACTGTTTGTGTTCCGTTAAGGAATCGGTGCTTGGAACAGTATTACTCCCATTTTCATCGAGTTTTACTTTTCTCCCACTTACCACTGCATATAGGTATTCCTCTTAGGAAAACCGCATGGAGGGCAACAATTATATTATTCTCTTGTGAGTTGTATAAGTACTATACTTTGGTTTCCCTAGGATAACCAATTACAAATTAGGCACTTATCCAATTTGGGTTCTAGTTTGGTATCATCCAAACATATGCCCAGCATACCCAAATCTTCAGGAATGAGAAAACCTGGTTTCTTTTCTGTTCATATCTAATATGAAACCTATCTAACAGATTTTTATGGAACCTTATTCAAAATAAGTATTGCACTGTTTAATGCGTATCCCAAGAAGGAAAATGGTAGCTTGGAGCGACTCTTAATTAACCTTATCTTGTCTAACGAAGTTCGGTTTCTCTATTCGGACACACCGCTCAATTGAGGTGTTCCGTGAGGAGTCCACTGTGAAAGAATATCATACTCTTTCAAATAGTCAAGAAACTTATTGCTTAAGTATTTTCCACTACGGTCTATTCGTGACGGTTTAATACTTTAGCCGGTCTGTCTGTCTACTTCGAGTTAAAACTCTAAAAGTTTCTGACTTGTGTTTCATAAGATACACATAACCATAACGCGATGCCACATCCGTAAAGGTTACGAAGTATTCATATCCACCTCTAGCCTAGCTAGATATGGGCCCACTTACGTCACTATTAATGAGGGCTAACAGATCGGTGGCACTCGTACTTTTACCAAGTAAAAGGTGTTTTAGGCATTTTGCCTAATAAACTAGATTCGTAGACTTCATTTGATTAGAATCAAATCTGTCCTAGTACCCACTCTTCGAAAGTGTGGATATACGAGTCTTGTTAATGTGTCCCAGACATTAATGCCACAAATAAGTCTCATCTGATTAAATCAGTTTGAGCTATTTGTTTGTCATGTTATACGTTTGAGATTCATTTATATTCTAAATATAAATACTGTTATTCACATCTAATGTGCTTATCTCAATATCATCTTTATAAAATGAAACACTTAGTGTTCTAGAATATAAAGGTATACCCGCAACGGGTTAAACTTAGATATATAGATAATGTTTCTAGTCAAACTAGATATATTATAACAGTTTCCTAATTTAAGTACATACCCAAAAGGTAGTTCCTAAACTTAGGTTTCTACGGTTAAAACAGTGACTTTCGTCCCGTTTTCGACTCGCGGGTAGATCTCAACTGAAGTCAGTCTCCTGCTAATCAGCAGATTTTGCACATCAATACATATTTATGTACCACATCCGGTATCTAAAATCTAATTTTAAAACCAGTAGTGAACATGTTTTTTACAAACATACTTGAAGTCGGAGCCTTGCCCTTCTTCACTTCTTTCATGTCTGCCTTGTCCATACGGCAGTCACGCTTCAGTGACCCCGTTTGTCACATTTTAGGCAGACATCTTGGGATATGTCATTTGTCTTCCAAGAAGACTGTGATGATTTTGCATTTGCCCCTTTTAGAAGCTCTGGCTCTGCCTCCTTGAGCATAGCCTTCAACTCTCCAAGAGTTTTCTCTTGGTTCATTATGAACCTGCCCCAGCTTTCGGGTAGAGACTATAAGATCAAATCTTTGGTAGTCTTGGCCACGTAGGTAATGCCCAGCTAACCTAGCTGATCGATGTCAACAATCATCTGCGACACCTAGTGCTCGACATATGTACTCTCTGACATACATGAGCGAAATAGCTTCTTTTGCAATTTGTACTTCTAAGATCTAAGAATAGATCTATGAAGATCTTTAATTTCATCATCATAGTACAAGGATCTAATCCTTAATTTTACGACAGAATTAAAGAGTTATTGCGGTAAGCATAATAGATTGAGCACAAAAGTTATCATTACCATGAGTCTTCCAAAACTCATGCTCCACTATTCGCTCAACTCCGGGCTTAGGCCCGAGATGTTTCTCTATCAAATAGAATAACTTCTCAGTTCCCAGGACTATCCTGAGGTTTTATTCCCAATCTGAAAATTGGAGCCATTTAAAGACATTTTCACCCAGGATTATGTTCAAAATGCTAAACTTTCAGTTATCTTGATTCCAATAGTCCAACTATCCAATCAACGGTTTCAGGTATAATCAAATATAATGATTACTATAGTCTAACTATATAATCAACTACTATTTGATCGGTTAAATTCAAATATATTGATTACTATAATCCAATTATATAATCAACTATAAATGAAATAGTTTGAATACAGTCCAACTGTTTAAGTTAAAACAACAATTGAATATTAGTCCAACTAATATGTTTAATAAACAATGACGAAAAATGAAATGAGCGCGTATTGGCAAGTATCTAAACGAAATTGCAAATTTAATACTTGCCTCCCACTATTTTTCGGCGAGCCTCTAACCCTCTGTTGAGTACTCGGGAAACCTAATTTCCTAGTGGGCTAGGATCCCGTTAAATAACACACAACCTTATTTTTGGCCAACAAGTTGTATGATATTTAACTAGGTAGATCTCTAAGATCAATTGGATATCATCCAATTCCTAGATCCAGTAGGTGGACATCCAAGTCCGAAACATATATCTATTAGATGCCAATATATCCAATATATTCCCTAACCTTTTTCCTCTGATTCACTAAGCCTTGGATTTGGCACAACAAGCTTAATGATTCCAGTTAAGCGGGACACATTCACTTTGGAAAGCTTCGTAATCGATGTCGATGGACAAGACGTGATCTTGACTTTGGCCAACAAATCACAACTTGAACAAGACATGCGATATGGAACAAAGCCTTCATGATTCAAACACATCCGCGATGGAAAAGGTCTTGACTTTGGCCAAAAACCAGTGCCAATCTTGGATCTTGAGAATGAATCATTCAATGGAAGGAAAACGCTTAATATTTGTTGAGGGTTTTTCGCGTAATTGGCAACCAATTAATTATCTTTGATTAGGTCTCATCATACACCCTTAAACATGCATTCTAAAAGCATAATAAGGCGGCGGTAAATAAATTAATAATGATATGCGGATGGATATTTAAAACATTTTGTTCCTAGAACAAATCATCTCATTTCCTCTCTCCCGCTAGCACAAATCTTACTTCTACCCAATTACATAACACTTCTAAAGAAACCTTATTTACATTGAGGGGAATAGGTGAGAAGAGAAATACAAAGAATCAAGAGGTAATAGGCTGGACAACAGTCCAATTAAATAAATTCTAAATTTATTACATCATTTCCAAAATTTCCCTCACCATCTAATATCCATCCGATATACATTATTCGTACATCACATCAATGTATTCACACAAAACATGTTATCAATCAATCTAATCCAATTAATTAATCTTTGATTAATGACCATCCAATGTTCAAACAACGATTTGATTTGCGCGAGTCCAACTCGTTTTAAGAATAAGTACTCAAAGTACGAATTCTCGAATTATATCAAACTACAATATTAAATCCAATTTAATTGTATTCAATACTAATTCTTTATTTAATTCCAAATTAAATAATTACACTTTTAATGTGCCTTTCCGATTTAGATTCTAAATCTAATCTTTATGGGTCCAAAGCCCATTAACATCCAATGTCAATTTAATTAAAGTCCAATGGGCTTTCAATTAATTTATAAGGCATGGACTTTGGCAACCAAAGCCCAATAAGGAATCACCCTTTGCCAAAAATCAATTTAGGCCCATTAGGCCCAATTAAATTTTTAAAGGCCCAATTATCATATTTGGACTTTATGGAAATGGTTTTAGGCCCGATTGGATCCAACCAATTAACCTAAACCAAACTTGGCCCAACCAAGCCCATTAAGCCCAAATACAACTTTATTAGCCAAATTCCAAATTAAGCCTAATTAATTAAATTCCAACATTCCAAATATCACAATTTAATTAACTAAAGTGTATAGCCATAATTAATTAGTTAAATTAATATTTCCAAAACATCAATTATACTAATTAATCATGTTTGAGACTTTTCAACACATGTCCAACATTATTGAATCAAAATCATCTCATTTTCATGCTCTTATGGTCACGACATTGAGGGATTTTTAAAATCGATTTCGATTTCTATCCAATTAAATCATAAATCAATTTATCCCAAGTCTTTAAACACATCCAATGATCTTAAAAAAAAATCACCATGACCTAGGGTTTATCCATTACATTCGGCCAAGGCACTAAAATTGGGGAAAATTAATCCAATTAATTTTTCACAATTCCAACAATGTACAAATCCAATTTAACATCATCCAACCTCAACCAAATCATCAATTTGAAGAAATCATGCTCAAATCACAAAATCCCAAATTAAAGTTTAAGAACCCTAAATTCAATTTCATGCTCAATTATGGCTCTGATACCAATTGTTAGGTTTTCTAGGTCAAACCAAGATCAATTAAGCAATGAAACATGTGAATACAACAAAGTAAGAATGTGGAAAATACTCATTTTGATCGGATGTTGGATGTGTGTAGAACAAAACTTTGCTTCCTTGAAGTTTCGGCCAAGCCCTTGTTTTGTTGTATGTTGAGCTTCCAAGCTTCCAAGCTTTGAATCTTGAATTCCAAACTCATGGAAAGGTTTTCCTATCACCTTTGGATGATCTCTTTATGTGCTAGCAAAGGAAAATTTTGCAACAAAATTTCCTTGTTTCTTCTTACAACTCTCGGCCAAGTAAGAGATGGAGAGGGAGCTGTATTTTCGGTTTTTGAGAGAGAGAGGGAGAAGGAATGAATGTGTTGTGTGTTTGATTTCAAAAATCAAATACCATTTACCAATTTTCCAAAAATTGGTACAAGTCATCAATGCCTCCAACAACGCCCATCAATAAAAAAAAATGACAAGATGTCAATCACCAAAAAGTGACAACACTTCTATCACTTGAGTGACTAATGATGTGACGCGTGATGTGACTTGTGGGCCCCACTTTAATTCAAAATCCGAGTGGGCCCGCAAACACTCCCAAGCTCGGGTTCGCTAATTCGGAATTAACGAATTTTCCGTTACGACGTAATTAAATCAAATTTAATTAAATAATTATGCCTAACAAAATTACTATTCACATCGCTAACGAATTAATTCTAAATTAATTCGTTTTCCCAAATTAAAATCTAATTTTAATTCTGCATCGAAATCTAATTTCGTTTAATATATCGAATATATTATTTTATCGATTAATTCCAAATTAAAAGTTTTCTCTCTTTTAATTGTATTTTATCCCATATAAAATCTCTCCGTAATTAATCCTAGATTAATTTTCTATCTCTTCTAATTAATCCCAGATTAATTATGTTCGAGTCATACGTCATCGGTGAATCTTCGGGAAGCGACCCATGAGATCCCTGGATATGTTGGCAGTAAATCCGGTCATCGGAATATCCGAATACGTGCGTACCCGGTACCACGTTCTTACCGATTTACAAGACATGGTTGGCTTCTAGCAAAACACCGTGCCTACCCAATTCTCCAGAAATATTCTATTAAGGAATATGTAATCTGATCAGGCGTAGTATACGTAGTATTGCGTATTTCGATCCAGTATCGAATGTCACATGCTAGGCCTGAGGCTGGAATTGTGTATGCCCCGTACGAAGCATATATCGGATCTCTGGTAAATAATCTCTATAATCGGATAAACATGACCTTGTCATATTATCTAGATGACTGCAGTACATAAGAGTACTAGTTCCGTATCCTACGTGATCATCATCTCCATATGACTGGAGTGATACTTCCATCTTGACATCACACCCAATACACTGCGATTCTCAATATACCCAGAAGAGGCGTACACAGAACCTGTTAAAGTCCCGGACTACCAAAACCAAAGTATATTGATTGTCGCAAGTATTAGCGATGCAAGTCTCAGGTTAAGACTAAATACACCTACCCTGATTCGGATTCCCATAGACACATAG
The DNA here is from genome assembly GCA_019454045.1 of Zanthoxylum bungeanum. NCBI lineage: Eukaryota > Viridiplantae > Streptophyta > Magnoliopsida > Sapindales > Rutaceae > Zanthoxylum > Zanthoxylum bungeanum. The sequence continues at coordinate 82,028 of SKCR01031756.1, forward strand.
TCATACTACCAATGGGATTCCTAGGGGTCTATCCAGAGCGAAGCTGTTCCCGTACCATCGGTAAACACAACCTCATATTACACTTGCATGAGTATCCAATACCCAAATATATGAGAACTATGCTGTTATGCTCTCATAACATGCACAAGTGCAATACTAGTCTATTCCGCATTATCGATGTACAATCTCGATAATACTACGACTAGTGATATTTAATGATTAAACCTTAATGGATTAATACTGTCTCATATTTTATTAATCCGGAACTAATCATATCAACTTTTATCATTTATGTATCTTGGTAATCCAATTACAAATGATAAAAGTACAATTTCTTTTGTCACCTAGTTAATTTGTACAACAACACCATGTTCTGTACAAATAGTGATGATATGGGTCATAATTGTCCAACACTTTTACATATATCACACTTTGGCTTCTTTGTCAATTTTTCTAGATATGCATCTAAAGTATTATTTCACCTACATAAAAGATAAAAATCACAATAAACATAAATATAATTATTATTTAATAAATGTACTAAATTAAGGAGATTAGTGAAACTACAAGTGTAAAATGATTATTTTTCCTTTAATAAATATGAACTTTTTAGTGTTCATCACCTAGCAGAACCAAAATTGGTTCAGTGCACCAGTGATCCAATCCATGTACTAGCTGGACCAATTACAAGGCACGGAGCTAAGAAGGACAAAGATGTCATGGTAGGCCTAGCCCAACATCATGTGGCCGAATTGAACAAACACCTTAGAGGCCAAGTGGACTTCATGGAAGAGGGTTCAAGAGTCATACACTTGTCCACATTATCGAGGAGCAGTATATATTAGTTTCATGTGTTTAGGCTTATCTATTTACATGTATGGACCAAAACGTGGATGGACGTTTTATTTTAGTCTTGTGTTAGTTTATTTTATTTGTTGGTTTCTTAATGGACTAAAAATTATGAGTTATGAGCTTGGGTTGATTATGGGTTGTAACGATCGGTAATCTCGATTACTGTTACGTTGCGAGATGAGTATCACGTAAATTATGTATGAACACATATACACTCATGAAATGACCTTGGGGAACAATTGGTATATTCCTCGAAATTCTGATACGAAATTGTATGTTGTTCCACTCCGGACAGCCCATGGTGTTTGGGCCATAACTTTCTCATACGAACTTTGATTTTTATAAATTTATATCGCCGGAAATCTAAAATCGAGACCTACAACTTTCGTGTTGAACATTTTTCCAAATTCAAACCAGAAATAGATTAAAAATACAGATAAAAAATTCAGATGAATAGTACTCTAGGGTCATTCTAGTAAATTCTCCAAGTTTCTCCAAATTTCTAAATCTTTCTAATTTTAAATAGCCCTAATATAAAAGGGGGATACTATTCAAATATCCCCAAAATTCAAAAGAGAAAAAATAAAATGTGGAATGAGAAGGAGAAGAAGAAGAGAAGAAAAAGAAGAATAAAGAGAAGGAAAGAACAAGAAACAAAGGCAAATGCTCATGCATCAAGTAAAGAAGGAGAGTAACAACCATGTGAAGCTTGAAAAATGAAGGAAATCACAAGAAATGAGGTAAGAACAACTTCATCCAAAACCTGAATTGTGAAATTTTAGGAGTTTGAAGCCATGTTAGAGTAATTGGCATGCTAGGGAATGCATTTAAGTGGTTAGTAAGCAAAGAAATTTATTATATGATGAAATATTCAAAATTTGGGAATCCTAAGCAATGAGTTAAGAACAAAAATGATAAAGATTAAAGAGTTGTTTGATGATGAAATGGTGGTTTAGAATATGTGAAGTTGAAGTTTAATGAGATGGATTGTGTATTGATTTAGTATGAAAGTGTTGGTGATACTTTTGGGTAAACTAGGTATTGAGAAGCAAATGTTGAAAACTTGAAAAATATGCGTGCGTCGCGACGCCCAGAGGTCAACGTCACAACGCGTATTTAAAATTTATGAGATTCATTTATGGTTTGTCAGTGTCATGACGCGCAGAGACCTGCGTCGCCACTCGCACTGGAAATTTTCATACATACTTTTATGGAATTGTGAGCGTCGCGACGCGTAAGGTCCTACGTTGCGATGCGAAGACCGGAATTTCCCCAAAATATTTTTTATACATTCCAACTTCACCCTAGCGTGTTAGAGGCTACCCCAAGGGTCTCGTATCAGCTCATATATATACATTATGTCATGATATACACATGATACGCAGCGAAATGTTAACGAGTACTTGAATAGATAAATTAGCCCAATTCCGATATATATTCTTCAATCCATTTTCTAATCAACGTTATCAATTATAGATCATCGCAAGAACCACAAATTTCTTCAGCAAAGTGAAGTAAGGCTAGTGGGACTTCAAATCTGTGAGTGAATCTTTCTTTTCAAAGATGATTTTATTTAATTGTTTGACTCAATACTTACTTTTAAGCATTTTAGGGCGATAGCCAGATTTTATTTCAAATATTTTAAGAAAAAGTATGTTTCTAAAAGATAAGCTTTATTACATGATGAGTTTTTGAAAGAATGATTTTAGAACTTGAGTTTTATATTTTTGAGACACGGGGGAAAAACCCACATTAGTATGTAACTCGATTCATTATGAAATTGACAGATAGAACATGTGCACATGTAGAGGACTGAGGGGACAGTGATACGTAACGTCCCCAGATCCTAGTTCAGAACTAGGGATGACAGATGCCCTAGATCATAGTTCAGGGTCAAGCAGTAGCATTGATCCGCACTCCTGGCTCTAGTTCAGTGGCTTGGGGGACGGCGATACGTAACGCCCGAAGACCACTAGTTAGGCGTATGGGGGGATGACGATACGTAATGCCTCTATGCATCAGGTTTTCTTTTCAGAGGCAAATTTCAGTGATAGATTTTATGAGAAAAGGTTTTCAGAGATACAGTTTTCAGAAATGATAGTTTTCTAAAAGAGTTTTAGAAGGAAAAGTTAGTTTTATAGAAAGACTCAGAGTTTTACAGGCATAACAGCCTTTTTCAGGAAAGTTTTACAGAAATAATGTGTTCCTAGATAAAGAAATTTTTTTTAGAAAAAGATGGTTTCATGGTGACAAGTTTTGGTTTTCTAACCCTGAGTTTTCATTATGGCACATCAATTTTTGTTTTAATCATCCATTCACTTAGATCGTTCAAACGATCTAACCCCCCCACTTCCAGGGATGGATACTGATGGAAGTCACTAGGGTGTTCGGTCCACCAGATCGAGTCAGAGCTCAGTTCAGTCAGTGATAGAAAATATCATGTAACATATAATCTGTTTAGTAAAGAATACATATGTAAAAAGTTATAAGTGTTCATTACCAAAGTTGTGATGTCTAATGAATTTAAGTATTTAGTTTGAAAAGTATTATGCATTTATGATGTTGAGTTGGATAACGGTCCCGTGCATGAGTTTATACATGAGATGAGTTTAATATTGTCAGAAAGTCAATGGCTCAGGGGAATAGTATGACCTATTTCCTGTTGGTAGCATCTTCGGATTGAGAATGTTACAAAGATGGTATCAGAGCATGGTCTAGGGAGTCAGTGACTACAATGGATAGAGTGTTGGGGTCTTGTATACATAGTATGCCCAGGATACTAGTATGCAAGGCACTACCTCTTCAGTATCTGATCCTCGAGTACGTCCTCAAGCTCCATAGACAGATCAGTAAGAATTCTCAAATTATCTGAATTCTCTTCATAGTAAAAGTACCTATAAGTTAAAGATTTTTCTATAGCAATCCTGACTTATTAGCCGAAGTTCAAGACAAGTTGGGAGAACAAATAATAAAGTTCTAAAGATTGTAATGCAAGTAATTGAGAAAAGAAAGCTATAAGAAGAGTAAAGAATTATACCTAGATGTTCAAGCAATCAGAGTCGAAAAAATATAAAGATACAGAAACATATAAGTAAGAAAGTGCGAGAACTTATAGTAGTAAAGAGAATAGAATAAGCCTGAACAAGAGAAAACCTAAGTACAATTATTTCCTTTCTCAAAATATTCTTTCATTCCTAGTAAGACTCATCCTCTCATCTGAAAATTCCTTCAAGTATATCCAATAGCCCTGAATACCTCTTATAGGTAGCAAATTCCCGAGTAATGAATAATAGACAGGAAGATAAAAGAAGTAAGAACTCATGATTAGACATGGAAGTTTCAATAAGACAAGAAATGTCAAAAATGTACAGAGATCTTAGATCCCCCAAACCCAGGTCCACAATGAAATAAGTGAAGGTCGTAAATAGAGATGACTAATTGCTTTAATCTAAGAATCTGAAAGATAAGGTCTCGATCTATCTAGATCTTCATCTCTCAGCAATATCAGTCAAAGAAGCGGCCCTGACGGAGTCTATCTCATACCTACCTTACATAAGGAATAGACTAAATCAGGACACACAATATCAGAACAAGAATGCTGACACTTATTGAGATATAAATTCCTACCCTACTCTATACCAGCCTAGGTAAAGATAACCGTAAGGAAATTCGATGAAAATTTAACCTAAGTCAGAAACAGAAAACACTAAATGATAGACCACCCAAGGAAGAAATAAGGAGGTTTTAAGGGATAGAAAAGAAAGAACTTGACCCAAGTCAAGAAAGGATAAGTAGTAGTAGTGGTACCTGTGAGAAACCCATAGATCAGACTAACATCGATAGAAATTTGTGAAAGAATAAGAGGACAGACCCATGGAATTAGAGATACTCAAGAGTTAATAAAAGTACCCTTACGAACAACAATGCTAAATGATATAATTGTACCCTATAGTCGGAGCGGAGAACAAAAGTTTAAGAAGAAGCCTAGAAAAATAGACCAGTACTAGCCTCAGCAACTCAGTTTAAAACCAAGAGATAGGGTAAGAAGATATATAGGAGAATGCAGAAAGTACCAAGAGAGTTCAATACATATAGTGGCAGGGATAACGAAACTTGAAGGCAGAAATGTAAAACAAAGACCTCAAGATAGGTAATGAAAGTTGAGGAATATTAAAACATGATATGGTCGAAGCAGTTTTCAATAGAATGAATAATAATTTTCCCTTTCAGTAGCCCCAAACTCTAAGTAAGCTTATGAACACCTAACCAGACTATCACCAAGTTTATGAAAATAATAGAAACGCAGGTTCCTAGATCCCTATGGAATACATGTACACATCATTCTACTTAGAGCCACTAAATAAAATAATCAGTAAAGAAGCATATTTGACAGAGTAGACGGATTACAAGATGGCTAGATCGCTGAACCAATGAGTGCAACATGACATAGATAAGAATCATAAAATGAAAATGTTTTATATGAGATAAATTTATTTAAAAACAGAAAATAGAGCTAAATCTCGAAATTATCATTGAATTGAAAATCTTTAAGGAGGCAAAGACTCAGAAAAGTAAGAAACCTGAGAGGAAAATTCTCAGGGATATAGTATATGTAATTTATAAAAAGTCTCATTGTGTTGTGATGAAAGAACTAGTTAGAGAATGACACATGAACCAAAGGATTTAATAGAGAAGTCCTAAGTAATCGAAGTTGATGGAGTTTTCAGGGGAGTAGAGACGAAAGAAGTTCAAGGAATTGAGATGAGAAGAAAATATAAGTAGCAGAATAAACTTCATAAGGAGCAATAACAAAGGGAATATAGTAGGACTCTGAGAGAGAGAGAGAGGGAGAGAGAGAGAGAGCAACGACTTAAGACGATTAAGCAACAGAGACTAATATGAAGAAATACAGAAGCAGTACGATGAAGTTTTAGAGAACATGACTTTAGAAGAGGTAGTATGATCGAAGGTCGGAAGGAGGATCAAGAGAGAAGTTAAGACATGAAACTCAGATAGTATCTAGCAAAAGAATTTTATTACGAGAGTTCCCATAAACACGAGAATTTTGGGTTCATGGATGAACGGTACGTGCAAGTACAACACGAATAGCTGGTAAGGGAGCACAACTGGAAAGGTTGCAGGGCCAATGCCCACCCTCCCAACACTCATTATACCACTATTGTTAGGATGGACCTCGATGACCGTCTCAAGATATCTCCAGAAATAAGTAAAACTATATAGTGATAAATATTCTATGAAGTAGGATCAGAGACAATTGAAAGGTAATATCCCCTCAAGATAAAAGACAGATACAGAAGAACCAGAAGTTCCACAAATAGTTAAGAACATGAAAGAAGACATGAATGACATCAAGTGAAAGATAGAGGTAAGACTAATGAGGTAGGATGATAATAGAATAGACACCAGACAAATAATGACAGAGATGTATGATGATAAGATAAATTTTTAATGATATTATGGAATAGTAAGTTTTTCAGAATTGGGGTAAGACTGAAATTTTATCATATAAGTAAGGAGAAAAGATGGATGATAGTGACCCGTATTTTCTTTTCGCAACGCACCATTGAGGATAATGTAGAGGATAACTCAAGAAGAGACTAAGTACAATTTAGAGACGGTCAAGGAAACTAAGAATTCCAAAATTATTGAGATTGAAACAACTCTTAACGTGATAAGATTCGAGGGATAATTGAAGGTGGAGCATTCTAGAGTACAAGTAAGTAAAAAGAATAGTTAGCATAAAAGACAATAACCGTACTTGTACCAGCAAAGGAATCAAAAGTGCAGAAAAGTTAACCAAACCAGTTTAACCAAAGCCAACATTAATAGTAAATAACAAAGTTTTAGCATAAAGATACACAAGGCCAGGCTTAGTATAAATACTTTATCCCAAATGCATTTGCCAACCAAGAGGATCACCAGAGAAAACTACCCTGAAGTAACTTCCTAAGTATGGGAGCCATCGATTGACTGTGAGAGTACATGAAAAGGTTAGTTATGAGTTATGAAATCCTAAACTCATAAATAATTGTATATGTGAGAACTCAAAGGAAAAAGCTTATAAGTAACGAGGGCTTAGTAAAGAGAAAAGAGAAATATCAAATAGTTAACTAAGATTGGAGCCAAGAAGATATCTAGTAACATATATCTTATAAAGTCGTTTAAGTAGTTATATTATGAAGAATATCTGAAGAACCTGAAGTATATACAAGTTAAGGGAAAATGAAGGTTATTGGCTATGGTATAAAGTACAATGATAACCCCATAAACGTAAAGAATACCAGAATTTCCTAAAGATATTTAGGAATTATTGTTGTCATGAAAAAAGATACAAGGGATTTCAAACTCGAAATGGAACTAAGATGAGTAGGACGGCAAGCCACGAATATTGCACATTTAATTCATGTGGATAGTTGAGATAAAGAGAGTCGATTATAGTTAAAGGTTTAGAAATGAGACTTCCCTGATGCATAAGGATAGTTGTGTTAGTGTCCTACACATGCCCAAGGTCTCTAAACATGATATTTGTGTGAATAATTCAAGTGGAGTTGCAGAAATACTCACTTTGATCGGATGAGAAAATTCAAAACTTTTTTGTTGTTAAAGCTCCAAGCTTTGTATTTGAGTTCCAAACTCTTGGGTGAGTTTCCCTATCACCTTAAAAAGACTCCTTTAAGTGCTAGCTTGAACAAAATTGAAGCAAAAAGTTTCCACCTCAAAGGTTGAGAATTCGGCAATGGGAGAGAAGTATGAGAGAATGAATAGTTGATATTTTGTTTTCCAAAAACTAATACCAAAATTAACTTCCAAAGTGTTTACTTGGTTGTTGTGTGTATTAAAGTCCAACCACTATTGCCAACTACTTCCATCACCAATAGTGACAAGTGATGTAAGTAAAGTGGGTCCCACCACTTACAAATTCCAAATTTGTGTTGGCTTACACAACACACTTTGGGCCCGAGTTCGTTTAATCCGACTAAATGAATTTTCCGTCACTAAATAATTAAATCCAATTTAATTAAATAATAATGCCTCGCAAAATTATTACGATAGTCTCTTACGAATTAATTCCAATTAATTCGTTCGCTTGAATTAAAATCCAATTTTAATTCCGTGTTGAAATCCAATTTCAATTAATATATCCAATATATTATTTTAGCCCAAATAAATAAATTAAATAGAAAAATCCAATTTAACTATTAAATTTATTTTACCGATTAATTCTAAATTAATCGCGTTCTCTCTTCTAGTCGAATTAATCCCAGATTAATTTTTGCCGCAATTCATCCCAAATTAATTTTCTCTCTCATAATTAATCACAGATTAATTCTGTTCGAGTAAAATGTCATTGGTGAATCTTTGGGAAGCGACTCAAGAGATCCATGGATATGTTGGCAGTAAATACGATTGTCGGACTATCCGACACGTGCGTACCCCGTACCACGTTCTCACCGATTTACCAGACATGGTTGGCTTCTAGCAAAGCACCGTGCCTACCCAATTCTCCAGAAATATTCAATGAGGAATATATAATCTGTATCAGGCGTAGTATACAATGTATTGCATAATACGATCCAGTATCAGATGTCACATGCTAGGCCTATGGCTGGAATTATGTCTGCCTCGTACGAAGCATATATCGGATCATCAGCAACTAATCTCTGTAATCGAATAATCATGACCTAGTCATACTATCCCGACAGTTGCAGTATTTAAGAGTACTAGTTCTATATCATGTGTGATCATCATCTTCATATGATTGAAGTGATACTCTCATCTTGACATCACACCCAATACACTACGATTCTTATTAAACCTAGAAGAGTCGTACACATAACCTGTTAAAGCTCCGGACGACCAAAACCAAAGTACACTGATTGTCGCAAGTATTAGCGATGCAAGTCTCAGGTTAAGACCACATACACCTACCCTGATTCGGATTCCTATAGACACATAATCATACTACCAATGAGACTCTGATGGGTCTATCCAGAGCACAGCTGTTCCCGGTCCAACGGCTAACAGAACCTCATTTCACACTTGTATAAGTATCCAATACTTAAATATATGAGAACTATGACGTTAAGCTTCCATAACGCGCACAAGTGTAATACTAGTCTATTCCACATTATCGATGTCCAATCTCGATAATACTACGACTATGGATATTTAATGATTAAACCTTTCGTGGATTACTACTGTCTCATATCTTATTAATCTGGTACTAATCATATGGAATTTTATCATTTATATATCCAAGTAATCGAATTACAAAATGATAAAAGAGTAATTTCTTTTGTCACATAGTTAATTTGTACAAAAACACCATGTCTTTTACAAATAGTGATGCTATGGGTCATAATTGTTCAACAAGTTGAAGTATGACGGTAAGTGTAAAAGTACTAAACAAAAGCTTATGAAATAAAAATAAAGAATTATTTCACAGTCAGAAATTCAAAGGAATATTCATTAAGGCCTACGAACCTTGAAGTGCTAGTTAAATATTAAGTTTTGAACAGAATAACAGAAAGGACGTTGTGGAAGACAAGAATAAACAGAGACACAAATATCCTCCAACCAAGATGAATCTGTGAGTTAAGCCTGGAAGGTATTCGAGCACGAATACTATTTAAGGGAGAGAGAATTAGTAATGATCGGTAATCTCGATTACTGTTATGTTGCAAGACGAGTGTCATGTAACCTAAATTATGTATGGACACATATAAACTCATGAAATTACATTGGGGACAATCAATATATTCCTTGAAATTCTGATACGAAATTGTACGATGTTCCATTCCGGATAGCCCATGGTGTTTGGGCCATCACTTTCTCATACGAACTCTAATTTTTATGAATTTTATATCTCCGGAAATCTAAGATCGAGACCTACAACTTCCGTCTTGAATATTTTTCCAAATTCGAATAAGAAATAGGTTAAAAATGCAGATAAAAAATTCATATGAATAGTACTAGAGAGTCATTCTAGTAAATTCTCCAAGTTTCTCCAAATTTCTAAATCTTTCTAAATTTAAATATCCCTAGTATAAAAGGGGGATACTATTCATATATCCCCAAAATTCAAAAGAGAAAGAAGAAAACATGGAAGGAGAATGAGAAGAAGAATAGAAGAAAAAGAAGAAGAAAGAGGAAGGAAAGAACAAGAAACAAAGGCAAATGCACATGCATTAAGCAAAAAAAATGAGAGTAACAGCCATGGGTTGCTTGAAAGATGAAGGAAATCACAAGAAATGAGGTAAGGCCAACTTGACCCAAAACTTGAATTGTGAAATTTTAGGAGTTTGATGCCATGTTAGAGTAATTGGCATGCTAAAGAATGTATTTAAGTGGTTAGTAAACAAAGAAATTTATGATATGATGAAATATTTAAAATTTGGGAATCCTAAGCATTGAGCTAAGAAAAAAAAAAGATAAAGATTAAAGAGTTGTTTGATGATGAAATGATGGTTTAGAATATGTGAAGTTCAAGTTTAATGAGATGGATTGTGTATTGGTTTAGTATGAAAGTGTTGGTGATACTTTTGGGTAAACTAGGTATTGAGAAGCAAGTGTTGAAAACCTGAAAAATAGGCAAACGTCATGACGCCCAGGGGGTCAGCGTTGTAACACATACTGGTAAATATATGAGATTCATTTATGGTTTGTCAGTGTCACGACGCGCAGAGACCTGCGTCGCGATGCACATTGGAAATTTTCATGCATACGTTTATGGAATTTTGAGCGTTGCGACGTGCAAGGTCCTACGTCGCGCAAGGTCCATCTCCAAGGGTTTTGATGGGCAAGTTCTTTGAGGGTCTATGAGATCTTGGATCAGATTTTTCTCTAATGTATCAAATGTTGTATCACAAAGCCTCCAAAAACAAAAAAGTTAGTGTGGGACACAGAAAACTGGGCGACGCCGTTCTAGGCTCGCGGCCTAGTTGGGAAGGATACATAACATGAGTCGCCACCCGGTGTGAACCGGGACAAAGATTAAGGCCGCACTCACCCCTCGCAAGGGAAGACCTCAAACCGTTGGGTTCGGAATGGTCCCTTACTTATGTCACTTGTAATGAAAGGATTCATGTAATAATTTAACTAAGCTTAAGTAACACTTATTTCCAATAGTATCATGCTTCTAAATTCTCATATGCAAAATAAAACTTATGTGTACGCTTTTACATATATGTCATATTTAAAATTGCATGCTTAACATATATCAAGATAGCAACGAACATACAAATTTACATATCACATTCAGGAAAACGCAAGCACACATTTGACCCTACAAGCACACATATGGGCACTTTTCCAAGCGGTACGTGGAATTGTAGCCCAAGTACAGACCGCACTACCGTCCATTCGGAATCGGCTACGGAATTTACGTCTGGGTTTCCATCCGATATACCGCAAGAAATAATACTCAAATGTTATCATGACATAAGCATACGAATTATGACACATTTGCATAAGAAAGATCAACCAATAGGCAATTATGCATGAATATAATAAGACAGACTCAGTTCAGTGTGTGCACGTTCGTGTAGCGTTCGTAAACGCATTCGAACGGAAATGAAACAGAATGCTCACGTTCGAGTAGCGTTCGTAAACGCGTTCGAACGGAAATGAAACAGAATGCTCACGTTCGAGTAGCGTTCGTAAACGCGTTCGAACGGAAATGAAAAAGAATGCTCACGTTCGAGTAGCGTTCGTAAACGCGTTCGAACGGAAATGAGACAGAATGCTCACGTTCGAGTAGCGTTCGTAAACGCGTTCGAACGGAGATGAGACAGAAAGCTCACGTTCGTATGGCGTTTGTTAACGCGTTCGAACGGATACGAGACCTGACACATAATAAGGCAAAAACACATGCGCGTTCGAGTTGCGTTCGTGAACGCGTTCGAACGGACACGGACCTGATGCATGAAATAGGATGCAATACATAAACAGAAAATAAAAGGGCACGGCGAAGCACTGCCGTAAAGGTGACCTTTTGGGGCTCTTGATCTCTCAAAGAGAGGACCTTTAGACCAACATGCTAAGCCCATGCGCGTCACATCACACATACAAGAATAGAACCAATCATATCAACCAAGTATGCCCGATTGAACACATCTTACATCCAATCCGAACACACATCAACCGGCGCGGCAAAGCATCGTGGTAAAGGGCTTTTAGCCCATCCCCATAGGGGATCTCACAACACACTTACTAAGCCCATGCGCTCGATTGACTTATACATACGAAAATAAAGGTAACAATATCAAACTAAGTATGCCCGATTGAACGTATCTCGCGTCCAACCGAACATACATCAACCGGCGCGGCGAAGTAGTGTCACGAAGAAGGTGGCCCTTTCGGCTCTTTATCTCCTAAATGGAGGACCTTTGGACTAACTCACTAAGCCCATGCGCTTGGTTGAATCATGCATAACTAACGACATACATAATTTAAATGACGAGGAATAAATAAATGAAAGCAACACAAAACAAGAGAATGTGCCGTTTACTCAAGTGGTACGTGGAGTTGTGGCCCGAGTACAGATCATATTACCGTCCATTCGGAATCGGCTATGAAATTTATGTCCGGGTTTCCATCCGATATACCGCGAGAGTTGACACATCTCTCATTCATCCAATACCCACAACATATTACATCTCATAATTCATGCATATTTATCTACTCAAAGACCACAACATGCATTCATAGACGACTCTCATGCGAATAGAATTCAATAAACAATGAATATAAACTAATGAAAAGGTACCCTCAGGTCTAACCTTTTAAATCACCTCTCGGATGTATGGTACACGATCGTCGGAAGGGTGGATGCTCCGCAACTCTCCGGTTCACTGGTTCACTGTTCTCGTTCGTTGTCTTTACTGATTTGCTTGCGGCTCCAACTCCGTTCTGCTCCTATTTCCTCTTTATCTTTTGCTTACTGTTTTTGGGTGTCTTCTTCCTGTAGTTTTTATGTGTGTTGTGTATGAGTTAGAGACTAGCTAGCTAGGGTTGAGAAGGTTGGTGAAGGGTTCTTTTTATAGGCAAAGGGTTAGGTTTGACAAGGAAAGGAATTTGATTTGGTTTGGTTAAGGGAAGTCAAGAGATTTGATTTGGTTTGGTTAGGGAAGTCAAAGATTGAGGGGGGACAAATCTTGGCTAGATAGGGAAGGTTGGATATTTGATTGGCTTGGATTAGGAATACAATATTTTAAGTTTGGGAATAATCTTATTAGATTGGGAATATAATTGGTTGATTGATTTTAATTAGGCATGATTATATTTTGATTTAGTGTGTGATTTGTTTAATTTAGGCATGATTTTAGTTAAGTTGGTAATTGTTTATTTTATGTTTGGTATATGTTTTATTTAATCATTTAATTAATTTAATTATTATATTATTTAGTTAATGTTTTAATTATTATTTATTTATTTAAATTGGGATGTGTTTTATTGGCTTTGGGGGGCTAATTGGGCTGGATGTGAGGCTAGCAGCAAAACCAGAATTACCGACACCGTTCGAACGCTTCCTCGAACGCGGCACGAACGCCCGCAATCCGTTTGACGTTCGAACGTAAACACGAACGTAGCACGAACGAAAACAGTGAACCTTGTTTATTCTGAATTTCCCCTTCCGATGTCCGTTTCCCGTGACCTCCGTGACTTAAAAGGTAGTGTCTCCAAAATGAGACTCATCATAGGGACTCATGTGTAAAAATGCAGTGCCTACAGTCGCCCCCACTTTGATGGGACTTGTGTAATGTGCAACAGTGACAATCCTATCAAAGTTATGCAATGCATTTCTACATACCTGGCTCGCCAGCTGCCACTTGACTTATCATGTGTTGAGTTGCTTTGATTTGGTGGTGAGGTGCTGCGACCCTTGGTTCATTCCCGAACCGTGCTTCCATTCTTGGAGTGCCATTCTCGGCCTGTTCCTTCCTGAACTGTATTGAGATGAGGCTTTATTCCTCCCGAGCTTTATTCCCGAACTGTTAAGATGAGGCTTTATTCCTCCGAGCTTTATTCCCAAACTGCTGACTGTGTAGAGATAGGGCTTTATTCTATGATTGTTTGGACTGTGGGCTTTATTCCCGAACTGTATTGAGATGAGGCTATATTCCCTTGTACTTTGTTCCCGAACTGTTGCGATGAGGCTTTATTCCTCCCGAGCTTTATTCTCGAACTGTTGAGATGAGGCTTTTTTCCTCCCGAGCTTTATTCCCCCGAACTGTTGAGATGAGGCTCTATTCCTCCCGAGCTTTATTCCCGAACTATACCGACATGAGGCTTTCTTCCCCTTGAGCTTTGTTCTCAAACTATACTGATATAAGGCTTTCTTCCCCTGGGCTTTGTTCCCGAAAACTGTTGATATGAGGCTTTATTCCCCTGGGCTTCGTTCCCGAACTGTACTGACATGAGGCTTTCTTCCCCTTGAGCTTTGTTCTCAAACTTATACTGATATGGGGCTTTCTTCCCCTGGGCTTTGTTCCCTGACTGTGTTAACTGTGGGCTTTGTCCCCGAACTGTACTGAATGTGGGCTTTCTTCCTGAATGATACTGATATGTGCTTCGCCCTCAGACTGATACTGATAGGGGCTTCGCCCTAGACTGATACTGATATGGGCTCGCCCCCAGACTGTACTGAATGGGCCTCTCCCTCAGAATGATACTGATATGGGCCTCGCCCTCAGACTGATACTGATATGGCCTCGCCCCCAGACTGATACTGATATGGGCCTCGCCCCCAGACTGATACTGATAGGGCTTTCGCCCTCAGACTGATACTGATGGGCCTCGCCCCCAGACTGATACTGATATGGGCCTCTCCCTCAGACTGATACTGATATGGGCCTCGCCCTCAGACTGATACTGATATGGGCCTCGCCCCCAGACTGATACTGATATGGGCCTCGCCCCCAGACTGATACTGATAGGGGCCTCGCCCCCAGACTGATACTGATATGGGCCTCGCCCTGGAATCATTACCTGAATCTGATACTGTGCTTTTTACCGTTTCTGATTAGCTTGTTCTTTGCCGCTTTTCTTATTCTTTAAAACCTGTGAACACAAAACAAACACAAAAGGATGCAAAATGTGTTACGTGTATGCATGCATGAATGTTCCTATCCCGTCGGGTTAGGTCTTCTGCCAATTCTCTTGGTGACAGCTCAGTCTTCCTTTCCTCAGGCAAGCCACCGCTTTAATCTGTCTACGCTGATCGGCTTGGTGAACTAATTCCCCTCCAAGTTGATGCTCTCACTGCCCCCCCTGCTTGTTTATTCGAGGATTCCCCATGTTCTGAGTATCATATTACCAAGATTGAACACACTCATGTTGCAAGTTTGAAAGTAATAGTCTTATGCAGATAAATGAAATGATCGCCTTTATTAATGTTGAGGAAACGTTCGAACAAAATCAATGTCTTTATTAAAAGTGCAAGATAAACTAGGAGAAACAACAGTGCCTTCTTCTTCAGCCCATGGTTCTTCACCATTGTTATCCCTTATTCCTATGAAGCTGAGTGGTTGAGAGTTTGGAGGACAAGGGTTTCGGGTAGGCCAGAGTTGATCATGTAGTTGGGCAGGGGATTTCTGTGTGCGTTGGGTTGTTCTTTTTCTGGGTCGGGTATTGTATGGGCATCGATGAGGTTTTGGATTTCATGCCTGAGGCGGGCGCAGTTGTCGGTGTCATGGCCTTTTTCTTGGTGGAAGTGACAGTATAAGTTTAAGTTCATGTGAGGTGGCACAGGATTTGGAATGGGCCTAGGTTCCAAAGGTTTTAAGAGTCCATGTGCCTTCAGCTTTTCGAATACCTTTGAAAGAGGCTTACCAAGGTTAGAAAATCGTCTGTTCTTAATGGCAGTGACTTCAGCAGTAGCAGGCATAGTCCCTGAATGTCCCCCAATGGGCTTCTGTTTAGAGAATAGAATTTTCTATTCTCGGCCTCTTCTTCCTCAATATCCATGACAGTTTCCCTCAATTGCCGAAAGTCTGCAATCATGGAGGTCATTCTCCTCAGTTTGCCATAAATAGAGGGCTTGGTGCCCTTGATGATCATTTTGATATGGTCCTTTTCTGAGGGCCGGGTCTGCATCTTTAGAAGCTGGCTCCTCCAGCGGTCCACATACTCTTTGAAACTCTCTTCCGGCTTCTGCTTAGTGTTCTCCAAATCTCGAAGTGACAAATCAATCTCCAAGTCTGTAACATACTGCTTCAGAAAAGCATCAATAGTTCCTTCCAATCTTCCTTAACCTTCTTCTCAAGGCTATGATACCAAACCACAGGTGCCCCCTCGAGTGACATCCCAAACATCTTTTGGACTTGGCGCTGAGACAGGCCAACTGAACTCATAACAGACACATACTGACGGAGATGCACCCTCGGATCTCCATTCCCATTGAACTTAGCCAAATCCGGCATCTTAAACTGCGCTGGCAACTGCTCCTCAAACTTCATTGTCTCATAGTCTAGCAAATCTTCATTCTTACCCCTCATCTTGCGGGTAACGGATTCAACCTGATCCCTGAGTTTCTGTATCTCGGCCTGAGACCCAATCACTCTGTCTGTTGCATACTCTGCATTATCATCATCAAAAGCGGGGATATCATCCCCCAACCCATTCGGAGGCTTCTCGCGCCTTACATTCTCTGAATTCTCCCCAGCACGGGGCACAGCCATATTTGTCATGGCAGCAGTCAAGGCTTGCAACTGTTCATTAATCTTGGCGAAGCCACTTTCCAACTGATCTATCCGGGATACCTCAGTATCTGATTCACTCATGTCTGTTCTCGGTATTTTGGTGAGTCTTCCCTTTTTCTAACCCAACGGGAATCTATGATGGCTTTCAGAACACAAGGGTTAACATGATGTATGTATGCATGATGTGCATAAGAAGTATATAACATATATTAAATCAAATAAAATTCTCAAACAAATCGGCCTATTATCATTTTAGAAGTTTTTGGGACAACTGTCATAAGAGTGAACCCGTCCCAGTTTAAATGGCCTAACGAGTTCATGTCTTATGGCAAAGAGCCCAACTAAATCCAAATGATAAAATTCCGAACACAATCATAAAATGGCCCATTGTTATTTAGAAACCTTTTGGCCCAATCGTCATAAGATGTGTTCTTGTCCCAGTTTAAATGGCCCAACAAGCCCATATCCCATGATAAGTGGTCCAAATGGATCCAAACAACGATGTTCTCAAACACAAGCAAGATGAAGCAAACATGACATAATAATTTTTACAAAGTGGCCCATCAATATTTCAGAAGCTTTTGGCCTAATAGTCATACGGTGCGAACTTGCCCCAGTTTAAATGGCCCAACAAGCCCGCATTTCTGACAATAGTCCAACTGCATCCAAATGAGGATGGTCCACAAGCACATACTCAAGGAAATAATTGCTACTTTAGCCAACCGGTCTATAGGTGGGTTAGTAAGAGTATAGACAAAGGCTCTCACCGGCGAATGGTGGCCCACAACTAGGTCTCCCCACTCAAGGGTTCGAGCAACCAAGTGAGCGCACCCTTTTTTATACACTAAGGTACGTGCCAATGAGCTATGGTGTGTGACGGACTGTCAAATGGATTTCCCGTTGTAGATCCCCCAGAGGGAAGGTGGAGCGAGGCTCACTTAAATACCCAAGCCTCTTAGGCTCTTATCGCTTGTTGTCAGGAATAAACAACGAGTCCTCCAAATTAGTCCACCACAATAGGCTACAAGTAGATGGCTATCTAGGTGCCTTCACAGCTTTTCATTCTAGAAAGGTAGTGAATGAAGGAAGACACCAAACCATTACCTAGCCCAAAAATGCCTTCAATTAAACCCTTACTTTATCCACTATAGACACGGTCAATTAAAACACAAATCCAAAATCACAAGTCAATATTTCGGGGCCAATTCTCTTATCCCCAGTGGAGTCGCCAGACTGTGGGACACAGAAACTGGGCGACGCCGTTCCTAGGCTCGCGGCCTAGTTGGGAAGGATTACATAACATGGAGTCGCCACCCGGTGTGAACCGGGACAAAGATTTAAGGCCGCACTCACCCCTCGCAAGGGAAGACCTCAAACCGTTGGGTTCGGAATGGTCCCTTACTTATGTCACTTGTAATGAAAGGATTCATGTAATAATTTAACTAAGCTTAAGTAACACTTATTTCCAATAGTATCATGCTTCTAAATTCTCATATGCAAAATAAAACTTATGTGTACGCTTTTACATATATCTCATATTTAAAATTGCATGCTTAACATATATCAAGATAGCAACGAACATACAAATTTACATATCACATTCAGGAAAACGCAAGCACACATATTGACCCTACAAGCACACATATGGGCACTTTTCCAAGCGGTACGTGGAATTGTAGCCCAAGTACAGACCGCACTACCGTCCATTCGGAATCGGCTACGGAATTTACGTCTGGGTTTCCATCCGATATACCGCAAGAAATAATACTCAAATGTTATCATGACATAAGCATACAAATTGTGACACATTTGCATAAGAAAGATCAACCAATAGGCAATTATGCATGAATATAATAAGACAGACTCAGTTCAGTGTGTGCACGTTCGGTGTAGCGTTCGTAAACGCATTCGAACGGAAATGAAACAGAATGCTCACGTTCTCGAGTAGCGTTCGTAAACGCGTTCGAACGGAAATGAAACAGAATGCTCACGTTCGAGTAGCGTTCGTAAACGCGTTCGAACGGAAATGAAACAGAATGCTCACGTTCGAGTAGCGTTCGTAAACGCGTTCGAACGGAAATGAGACAGAATGCTCACGTTCGAGTAGCGTTCGTAAACGCGTTCGAACGGAGATGAGACAGAAAGCTCACGTTCGTATGGCGTTTGTTAACGCGTTCGAACGGATACGAGACCTGACACATAATAAGGCAAAAACACATGCGCGTTCGAGTTGCGTTCGTGAACGCGTTCGAACGGACACGGACCTGATGCATGAAATAGGATGCAATACATAAACAGAAAATAAAAGGGCACGGCGAAGCACTGCCGTAAAGGTGACCTTTTGGGGCTCTTGATCTCTCAAAGAGAGGACCTTTAGACCAACATGCTAAGCCCATGCGCGTCACATCACACATACAAGAATAGAACCAATCATATCAACCAAGTATGCCCGATTGAACACATCTTACATCCAATCCGAACACACATCAACCGGCGCGGCAAAGCATCGTGGTAAAGGGCTTTTAGCCCATCCCCATAGGGGATCTCACAACACACTTACTAAGCCCATGCGCTCGATTGACTTATACATACGAAAATAAAGGTAACAATATCAAACTAAGTATGCCCGATTGAACGTATCTCGCGTCCAACCGAACATACATCAACCGGCGCGGCGAAGTAGTGTCACGAAGAAGGTGGCCTTTCGGCTCTTTATCTCCTAAATGGAGGACCTTTGGACTAACTCACTAAGCCCATGCGCTTGGTTGAATCATGCATAACTAACGACATACATAATTTAAATGACGAGGAATAAATAAATGAAAGCAACACAAAACAAGAGAATGTGCCGTTTACTCAAGTGGTACGTGGAGTTGTGGCCCGAGTACAGATCATATTACCGTCCATTCGGAATCGGCTATGAAATTTATGTCCGGGTTTCCATCCGATATACCGCGAGAGTTGACACATCTCTCATTCATCCAATACCCACAACATATTACATCTCATAATTCATGCATATTTATCTACTCAAAGACCACAACATGCATTCATAGACGACTCTCATGCGAATAGAATTCAATAAACAATGAATATAAACTAATGAAAAGGTACCCTCAGGTCTAACCTTTTAAATCACCTCTCGGATGTATGGTACACGATCGTCGGAAGGGTGGATGCTCCGCAACTCTCCCGGTTCACTGGTTCACTGTTCTCGTTCGTTGTCTTTACTGATTTGCTTGCGGCTCCAACTCCGTTCTGCTCCTATTTCCTCTTTATCTTTTGCTTACTGTTTTTGGGTGTCTTCTTCCTGTAGTTTTTATGTGTGTTGTGTATGAGTTAGAGACTAGCTAGCTAGGGTTGAGAAGGTTGGTGAAGGGTTCTTTTTATAGGCAAAGGGTTAGGTTTGACAAGGAAAGGAATTTGATTGGTTTGGTTAAGGGAAGTCAAGAGATTTGATTTGGTTTGGTTAAGGGAAGTCAAAGATTGAGGGGGGGACAAATCTTGGCTAGATAGGGAAGGTTGGATATTTGATTGGCTTGGATTAGGAATACAATATTTTAAGTTTGGGAATAATCTTATTAGATTGGGAATATAATTGGTTGATTGATTTTAATTAGGCATGATTATATTTTGATTTAGTGTGTGATTTGTTTAATTTAGGCATGATTTTAGTTTAAGTTGGTAATTGTTTATTTTATGTTTGGTATATGTTTTATTTAATCATTTAATTAATTTAATTATTATATTATTTTAGTTAATGTTTTAATTATTATTTATTTATTTAAATTGGGATGTGTTTTATTGGCTTTGGGGGGCTAATTGGGCTGGATGTGAGGCTAGCAGCAAAACCAGAATTACCGACACCGTTCGAACGCTTCCTCGAACGCGGCACGAACGCCCGCAATCCGTTTGACGTTCGAACGTAAACACGAACGTAGCACGAACGAAAACAGTGAACCTTGTTTATTCTGAATTTCCCCTTCCGATGTCCGTTTCCCGTGACCTCCGTGACTTAAAAGGTAGTGTCTCCAAAATGAGACTCATCATAGGGACTCATGTGTAAAAATGCAGTGCCTACAGTTAGCCTGTTGACAAACTCAAAGGAAAAATAGACATGGGAAGCATTTACCTGATAAGTAAGGGTCACATATCTCTAGATTTCCTCCAAAAGGCCCAAGTCAGCCAGTTGATTCTCATCTTCTTCAAGCAGGGGCCCCTTGATAGACTTAGTAATGCTGGATGGATCAGACATGGTGTCGTCACATGAGGAATCTTGATAATGATGTTCTCTAAGTCCTCTTCCGAGTCAATCATGAATTTTCATTTTTTTGAAGTTCAATTGGAGTTCCAAATGAAGACACCTTTTTCAACATTTGGAGTTCAGGCTCCACTTCTACCTCTTCCCCATTGGCCTTATTGTTTCTCATCTTGGCCCTCATTTCCTCCATGGTAGGAAGTTTGAAATGACCCGGCATGATTTTGGCTGCGTAAAAAATATCTTCTACGGTCAGTGGCTTTAAAAATAGGAGTCGACACAACCAAGTGCCCACCACTACGGCCAAAATAAGCTTATGAATGGCCAATGAAATACCTTCAGTATCCAAGACTCCTCTCCATAACGGCGTTAATCTCAGATGACACTATTCCAAAATGAATCTCCAATTCCTCTTAGGAGTGGGCAAGCTTAAGATATACTTTGTATTCGAGACGATCTGTTGGTGGTCTCGAAGGCTCGGTTGTATAGTAGACCTATAAAATCGAAATAAATAAGCATCAGTCAAACATAAGTCGTAAGAATAAGTAGCTAAGTAAAACACTCATTGACGTGTTCCAGAACTCAGAGATCCGACCTGCTCCAACCTACTCAAAGACCAAGCCTCCATTTATAAAGAAGTTATACTTTTCACAGTCGCCTCGGTCATTAGTAGTAAGCCTTAGCACCAGGTGCTCCCTCTTCTAGTGAATATACAAATGGTATCTCCCATTATCAGTCAAATATTCCTTCAGGTAGTAGGTATATAGTGGATCTCTATTTCCAAAGTTGATCCCCAACTCATAAGCTGTACATTCAATCAATAACAAAACTATCTAAATATTTGACATCAGCTGATTTTATATACGTATTCGATCTAATTATGATGAGATTGAAACTATTTCTGATTTAGTGATATGTATATATTAGACAAATACCCCATGATTTACAACATAGTGCGCAGTTACAACATAGTTTGTAATTGATATTGGGAAATGTCACTATAAGTTGTATATTCTCAAATAAAGTTCCTGGTCAAGATTTACTGACACGGGTCGGTTAGTAAAATGCGATAAGACCAGTACATGTCATATATCGGGACTTAGATGGTTTATCCCAATGAACCATGAGTCTCGGGAGACTCGTATAGACATGTAGATATTTATTTGATAAACACTGAATGGCTCATCGGAGATTTCCTAATAGATGATACACCCACATCAATAGGAATCTTCTCCAGTCGAGTAGTATAGTGGTCCTTCAACTTGAGATGCCACTATGGATATATGAGACATCATCCATACTTTGATGACAGTCACGTCACCAATCTATATAGATCAGACCTCCGTCTGTTCGTTGGGTGTTGACCCATGCTCATGAAATCTTGTGAGTATCAGATAGAATCAGTCAGCCCTGTTTACAAGGCATAGGTATCATGTGCGTATTTACGATCTAGTAAATCCATGGTCATGGTATACTTCATAAGCGAGTTCCGAGTGTTATTTAGAGATCATAAATTTGTAAGTCGACTATATTATACCTATGGAATTCGACGTTCCTATCTATATCATTGGTATAATATTGATAGTTTATGACTGAGGGATTATACGTATGCAATGACCTCGAATTGCATAGTTTAGCGAGATTATCTGTGGTCGTCATAATTTACGAGTGGTTGAATTATAGACACAAAATTTGATTCCATGACGGATAAACATAAACTTAAAGAGTCCCACAATATGAAGTGTACTCGTTGAGCACTTGTGCAATAAGTTATGAATAGTACATATTATTCATAATATTTTATCGGATTAAATGATTTAATTCGAATCGTTTAAGGGATAAACGAAAAATACATGCATATGGGCATTTCAATCATTTCCAAATTAATGTGTATTTGTATTTAATATATGAATTTATTAAATACATATTAATTAATTTCCAAATAAGATATTTGAAATATATCATAAATATATGTATTTTGATTATTTAAAGTAAATTTGATATATATATTTAGATATTTATATTTAAGTAATTATTTAATTATTAAATAATTAAAGTAATTAAAATATAAATATCTAATGAGATATTTAAGTTAGGAAATGATTAAAGTGTAAATATTTGACTTATTTATATTTTTTGTTTAAAGGTAATAGTTATCAAATTGGATTTGATGACTTTTGGCTTGATATTTATTTTTGATTAAATGAATTATCAAATGACCTTTTTGCCTCCCAAGTTTCGACCAATCCTGATATATAAAGTGAATTTTTTTTATTTTCTCTTTCATAACAAGCCTTGGTCAAATATATCTCCATTAGAGAGCCTCCAAAATATTTTTGAGAGAAAGTGATCAAATCAAGAAGAAAGCTTAAGGAAATTAGGAGATTTTCAGGTAATCTTTAATATTCTTAGGCTTAGAAAATTTATTTCTTGTTCTTGAGTATCTAGATTTATTCTAGGGTTTCTTTCTTTCTTAAATTTTGGGGCTTTTGGATTTGGAGGATGAATTGAGAGGCTTGATGCATGTGTGAAGTAAGATTGAGTAATATTAGTGTAATATTTATTCAATTTTATCATATGATGATTAGTTGTCATTCTAGAGTGTGATAACCACTCTTATAACTCCTAGAATTGTTCTTGAGTTCTTCATTGGTGGTGGATTTGATTAGAGTAAATATTAATATGATTGATGTTGAGAAAATTGGATTTGAAACATGAAAATTGACTATTTGCATACATATCATATCAAAAAATTCTGAAAATTTTTTGATGAAAAATATATTATTTAAATGTATTGGATGTGTATTGGGCATTGGAATAATTGCCGGAAATTATTTCGGAGTGAAAATATATGAAAACGGTGTTACCGGGTGAGTTTCGGGCTTACGGGTTAACGGTTGTCTAAATAGTGAATTTGTCACGGTTTGGACAGCCCATGAACTACCAAATATGTATTGGTTGGTCAGTTCGGGTAAAAATACATTTTATGCCATTTTGTGGGAAAACGCTTTCGTAAACGTTTCGCAATGTTTTCTAAATTATTTATATTGTTATTTGATAAAAAAAATATATAATATGTTTAAGTGAAATATGAATGAATTATTCATATGGGATATTGAATAATTTATCCGGTAAGTTTAAAAATTTTAAAGTTATGATTTCGCCTGAACCGCGTCTTCCGCTACGTCTGACCCCAACAAATGATATTAGAGCGAGTCTGATCCTACATCCATTATATTTTTCATGCTTGATATATGATATTTAATCCAATTTTATTATTTGCACATGCATGTGAAATTAATTTGATTAAAATAAAGGTGTATGACACTTTTTAGGAATATCCCCGCTTAAATAAGGTTTTAAAGTAACTAGTCTTAGGAATACTTGTTTCTTGGTCCGCCTTGTCAGTACAGATGCGAATGTTTTCCTGATGTTGTAGATGTATCGTTCCAAAACTGTACAGTTATGGCTGATAGTAGTTTATTTGCGCCGGTAGAACTTATATGATAAGAGATAAATTCCAGTGAAAATGGATTCTTGAACGTACCAAAGTTGTCATGACTACTTCGGTAGCTTGAGTTTTTCATTGACAAGTGAAGCCTTGATACGCCTCTTGTGAACGTGTCAAATCTGTCACAATGAGAAACGGTCAGGACCAAAATCAGGAGTCACTGTGAGTGTGATTGACAATGAGTTGTATACCCGTGAATATATGTAGGCGAGAACGTGCCAAAGCTGTGAGTCGAAATATATTCATGAGGTCCACTTCCCATTATGGAATTTGATTTAATTATTGAATTCTTATTTTTCGTTGGGGATTGCGGTATAACGTAAAGTAGTGGGAGGCACTGCTGGGTTAAAAATCCATAACTAAGACAGTGTATAATATTATGAAAATTACCACTTATGTTTTCCTTATTCTATTGTGTTAATAGAATTAAACTTTTAGTCCACTACATGCATATTTTATATATATATTTTCTGACTTCACTTATTGTTGCAGCTTTTTAGAACAGGTTATAGATTAAAAATAGGTTTGGATATTGTTAGATTAGTTTATTAAACTGATACATTAGATGTATGTATTTTAATGAATTCTAAATTACTTAAGGTAGTTTTCTTTGTTGGGGTTGGTGCTCAGAGCGCCAATTCCCGGTTGTATTTATTTTGAATACTTCTGTAAAACATTATTATTATGAATAATATATGCAGTTTCTATAATATAATCTATCTTTTTATATGGTAAAGACGTAATGACCTTAGAATGATTAGTCATGGTACTGTTGCAAAAGCGTCGCAACTGACATTGAGTAGTATCATGATGTTGTCATTCTCAGACTGTTCATGGTCAAAGTTTACACTTCTTGGTCAGTATAGTAAACCTGTTGAGACCAGTACATGTCGTATACTGGAATATATGATTCCAATGGTTTCTCAATGAACCATTAGTCTTGGAGACTAGTATAGACGTGTAAGTGTTTATAGCGGATAAACACTTAACGACTCACCGAAGATTCTTAATGGATGGTACACCAACGTCAATAAGAATCTTCTCGGGTTGAGTAGCACTTGTGATTCTTAGACTTGAGATGCCATTGTGGGCACATGAGACATCTTCTACACTTAGATGGCAGTCACGTCACCGATCTATTTAGATCAGACCTCCGCATGTTCATTGGGTGTAGATAGATCCTCAGGGTTTCCTATGCGTATCAAGATAGGATCCGTCAGTTCTGTGTACCAGAGCAAAGGTAGTCCATATGATTAGTAATCAGATAAAACCATGGGCCCGTGGTAAAGTTTAGAAGCTAGTTCTAAACATTCTTTTAGAGATTGCTAATAGAATAGTCGACTGGATAATCCCTATAGAGATTTGACGTTTACATCTATATCTCTGGGATTTATCCGGATACCTGTGACGGAGGAATTATACATTTGCCATGACCTCGACCTGTATGGTTCAGCGAGATTATCTGTGATCGTCATAATTTACGGGTGGATAAATTATGGACTCGAAATTTGATTTCGTGACGGATATACCTGAATCTAGAGAGTCTCAATAATGAAATATACTCGTAGAGCACTATAGCAAAAAATATAAATAATGTTGATTATTTATAAAGTCGTTTAAAGGTTAAACGCAAAATACATGCTAAAGGGACCCGATAGTCATTTGATTAATTATTGTGTATTTACATTTAATACTTGATTAATTTAAATACACATTAATTAATAGTCAAATTGAGATATTTGACTTATATCCTAAATAAATATATGTATTTAATATTTAATGTAAATATAATACATATATTTAATATATTTGTATTTAATTAATTAATTAATTATTTAATTGTTAAATGATTAAATTAATTAAAATATAAATATCTTAACATTTGGATATTTGGTTTAAATGATTAAGTTGCCTTTGTTGACTTAATATAAATATCTATAAAGTGTTATTTAGATATTTAAAAAAGTTGATCAAATTTATGTTAAATGAAAATGAAATTAATATTCTTGTATTTGGCTTGGCCAAATTCGGCCAAGGCTAAAGTGTAACAAGTATATATTGTTTTCATTTCATTTCACTTTCTAACCTAATACACTTTTACAAAAACTCCATTAAAGAAACAAGAGAAGCAATTGAGGAAGAAAAGAAGAAACTAAAGAAAAAGCTTGGATTTAGTAAGTTTTTGCAACTTACTATTAGATAAGAAAATGTTCCTTATGATCTAGGCAACATCTTGTGATGTTCTTAAGTTATTATTTTCTCTATTCTTTGTGTTTTCGATGAATGGAAGTTTGATGGAAGTGTTGAGCATGTATAATGATGGAAGCTTATGACTATTGTAGTAATAAGTATTCTTTTATGGTTTTGGAAACCTTGTTGCTAATATAGAGTTGTTGACCCACTCTTAGATGACCTAGACTTGATCTTGATTTGTTTCATTGTGTTGAGACTTTGATTGGATGAAAGAATGATGATTAAAGTAATTGATTTAAACTATTTGGTCTAATTTGTCCAATTTGAAGAAATTGAAAAATTAGGGTTCATTACCAATTCCAATTTTGGGGCTTTTCATTTATGTTGTATATTTGGATGTTTATATGATGCATATAAAGTTTCATGTTGATTGGATTACATCTTGATGTGTTTTGATGCATGAAATGACAAAATGCACAAACCCCCCCTAATGGAGGCTCTCGGCCAAGTGAGGGAAATTTGGGGATTTTGGTTGCCTTGGTGTTTTGATGTTTTGAACATGCTAAGTTCATCTTAGAAATTATTTAGAATCATTCAAAATTGATTTTATCAATTTCGGACTAAAATGGACAAAAAATACCAAGTAAGGGTAATTCGGTAAATTAACTTAAATATAATTTATTGAATTTTATTTCATAATTTTATTATTGGAATATTAAATAAATATGTTTATTTAATTAATCCGAGAAAAATTTTTGAAATCGGAAAATTTGATTTTCCACCGCTTCCGCTGCGTTACCGGATTTACCCCTTAAAAACCCCTACAAAATGGTATCAGAGCGAGTCTGATTCTAGGCCCCCTAAAATGATTAGCTTTAATTAAATCAATGTTTAATCATGTTTTCTTGACTTTATACATGCTTATTATAATCTAATTTGGTTAGATTTAAGGTGTATGACACTTAGCGGAAAATCTCTGATTAATAAGGTTTTAATGTAATTATGTATTTGATGCATGTTATGTGGTCCATCTTGTCAATACGGTTTATGAATACTTCTCTGTGACTACATCCGAGACCGTGCCTCTGCTGTGAGGGTGTAGCCGATAGAGATTTATTTATACCGGATGTATATAAGATACTAGATAAATTCAAGCGAAAGCGGAATTCTAAACGTGCCCTAGCTGTCAGGATTACGTAAGTAACTTGAGTTTATCATTGACGAGTTTAACCTTGGTACGTCTCCTTGTGGGCCTGCCTTCGCAGCGACAACGAGAAACGATCAGGACTGGAAACCCATGAGTCACTATTGAGTGATTGACAAATGAGTTGTCTACCTGATGAATATACGTAGGTGAGACCGTGCCTCTGCTGTGAGCTGAAATATATTCACGGGATCCACTTTTCACTATTTGTATTTAATTTAAATATTAAATCTTTGTATTCTGTTTGGGGACTACAGTATTGCATGATTTAGTGGGAGAGGCATTTTTAGATTAAAAATCCATGATCTAGTTTATGCTTTTGATATTATATGAAACTGCTTAATTTCTGCTAACCGTTTTTCGTGATCTATATGATAGATTGGCGATGGCGGCACAATCCACAAATCAGTTTACGCGTATGCTTGATGCGAAAAAACTGAAAGGCGCTGAGAACTTCGCTGACTGGGAATTAGATTTGAGGATTGTCCTCGATTCCGAAAAGCTGGGATATGTTCTTGAGGGTCCGTTGCCCCTTGCTGTGGGTGCGGATGCTTCGGAGGAGGAACGCCAAGTTTTTGAAACTTGGAAGGATGATGATTTAAGGGTTAAATCATACATCCTTAGTTCACTGTCTCCGAAACTCAAGAAACAATAATATGGTATGCTAGATTCCTATAGTATGATGACGCGATTGAGACAATCGTTTGAGAACCAAGAACAAGTGATTGTTCACAAAGTCGCAATGGAACTGTTCCATGCGCGTCTGGATGAGGGGCAAGATGTTAGCCCACATGTTCTTCAGATGATCGATTTGATCGATCAGTTGAGGCAACATAATCTCATCTTGAATGACATTCTCAGTAGGAGTGTCATTCTTGGTTCGCTTCCGGCTTCATATCGCCAGTTCGTGATGTACTTCAACATGAATGGGACTGTCTGTACCTACCAGAAGCTACATAGGATGTTGCTCACGGCAGAAGAGGACCTTAAGAAGGGAGTACCGACACGCCCTCCTAGAACTACTTCTCTTTCTGCTTCTTCCCAAGGATGGTCCAAGGAAAAGAAGAAGAAAGGAAAGAAGAATAAGGCTTTTGGTCCTTAACAACAGGCGAAGATTGCTAAGCCCAAGAGGGCTTCTGAAGAAAAATGCCACCACTGCGGCAAAGTCAAGCATTGGAAAAGGAAATGTCCTGATTACATCGCCCAGCTGAGGAGAGATAGAGCATCTACATCAGGTACATTTATTTTTCCAATTATTGATTTATCTTTGGCTTGTGAAGCCGTTACATCCAACTGGATTTCAGATTCTGCTTGTCCCATTCACATTTGCAATTCGTTGCAGGTGCTGAAGGAAAGTAGGAGGCTGAAGCCCGGGGAGATGCAGTTGCGGTTCATGAGTGGAGAATCTTTGGATGCAGTTGCAGTGGGAGTATGCGAGATCTCATTGCCGAATGGGACACTTTTGTTAAATGAATGCCATTTTGTACATGGATGTGTAGCTAATATTATATCACTTTTTGTATTGGATACAGAAGGCTTTTGTATTAATATTAAGAATAGTTCTTTATATTTATATGATAGAAATAATATTAAGATCCTTTGTTGTCCAAACCAGCATGGTCATTATACATTGCAAACTTCAAAAGATATATTAAATACTGGAGTTAATAAACGTAGTTTACCTGTAATTAATAATACTGAACTTTGGCATATGAGGCTTGGTCACATTGGCGTTAAACGCCTTACCCAATTGGTTAGGAATGGTTTGATACCAGATCTTACCATTGAATCCTATCCAACTTGTGAATCCTCTATTCAGGGTAAGATGACCAAAGCCTCATTTTCTGGTGTTGGACACCGCGCCACTAACTTACTGGAACTCTTACATTCTGATGTATGTGGTCCACTAAGTCAAACTGCTCACAGTGGTTATTCGTACTTCATTACCTTTACCGATGATCTGTCACGGTACGATTATGTCTATTTGATGCGACATAAATCGGAAACCTTTGAAAAGTTCAAAGAGTTCCGAAATGAAGTAGAAAAACAAACTGGTAAATATATTAAATGCCTTAGATCTGATCGAGGCGGCGAATATATGAGTGGTGAGTTCATGGATTATATGGAGGAGAATGGGATTCTCGCTCAATATACTCCTCCAGGTACTCCACAGCACAATGGAGTGTCTGAGAGGAGAAATCAGACTTTATTGGATATGGTCCGATCAATGTTGAGTTTCACAGATTTGCCCTATTACTTATGGGGCTACTCTCTCTTAACAGCCGCACATCTTTTGAACAAGATTCCTTCAAAAGCTGTTCCTACGACTCCGTATCAGATATGGTTCGGTAGGAGACCAAATCTTAATTATATTAAGGTTTGGGGTTGTCCTGCCTATGTCAGGGTGACTCAACAAGAGAAGCTTTCGCCTCGAGGGCAAAAGTTTAGGTTTGTCGGATATCCTTCGAATACGAGGGGATATATGTTCTATGATATCGAGCATCGAAATGTGTTCGTAGCTCGCTTCGCAAAATTTCTAGAAGTAGAATTTTTGTCAGAATGTGGTAATCATAGATAGATTGAGCTTGATGAAGTCCAACCTGAAAACAACGAACCAACGGAGGAACCTGAAGTTCAAGTAGATGAAGGACCTTCAACACACACACTCCGTAGGTCGGAAAGTGTATCTAGACCTCCTGAACGCTTGTATTTGATACAAGAAAAGAGTCTGGATGTTCTCTTAGTTGAAGAGACAGATCCTTTCACCTATAGAGAATCAATGTTGGACATCGACTCCGTGAAATGGAAAAGTGCCATGAAATCCGAGATAGACTCAATGCATGAGAATCAAGTTTGGGACTTGGTTCCGCTTCCCGAAGGAATTGTTCCTATCGGTTGTAAATGGGTTTACAAGAGGAAGCGCGGGCCTGACGGTAAGGTTGAGACTTACAAGGCCCGACTGGTAGCAAAAGGTTACACGCAGTGACCTGGCGTCGACTATGATGAAACTTTTTCACCGGTAGCAATGCTTAAGTCTATTCGGATTTTGCTTTCTATAGCTGCGTATCATGACTACGAGATTTGGCAAATGGATGTCAAAACAGCTTTTCTAAATGGATTTCTTGATGAAGAAATCTATATGGAACAACCAGAAGGTTTTGCGTCCACCGAAAACTCGGGCATGGTATGTAAGCTTAAGAAGTCCATTTATGGACTTAAACAAGCTTCACGAAGTTGGAATCTTCGATTCGACGAGATTATTAGATCGTCTGGTTTTCTCAAGAATTCGGAAGAATCCTGTGTGTATCAGAAGGCCAGTAGGAGCATGGTCGTATTTTTAGTCCTATATGTTGATGACATCCTAATCATTGGGAATGATTTAGGTATGTTACAAAGAGTCAAAGCATATCTCTGTAAGAATTTCTCCATGAAGGACCTGGGAGAAGCTTCCTATGTTTTAGGGATAAAACTCTATAGAGATAGACAAATGAGGCTGATTGGGTTATCCCAATCAACGTACATAGATAAGATCTTAGAATGGTATAGTTTTGGTAACTGTAAGACAGCAAACATACCGTTCAGACATGGGATTCATCTTTCAAAGAAGATGTGTCCACAAACAGAAGATGAGAAGGTTAGAATGTCTAACCAACCTTATGTTTTGTGTTTGGGTAGCATAGTGTATGCCATGTTATGTACGAGGCCTGATAATGACCATTGGATGGCCATTAATAATATCCTCAAGTATCTTAAAGGTACTAAGGATAAGTTAATAATTTATGGAGGAAACGAACTGCAAGTTAATGGGTATACGGATTCTGATTTCCAATTGGATCTCGATGATAGAAAGTCTACATCTGGATTCGTATTTACCCTTAACGGAGGTGCAGTTTGTTGGAAGAGTTTCAAACAGGGATCGACAGCAGATTCCACCACTGAGGCGGAATATATTACAGCTTCTGAAGCTGCAAAAGAGGCTGTGTGGATAAAAAACTTTATCACAGAATTAAGAATTGTCCCAAGTATCGAGAATGCGATTCCGTTATACTGTGATAATACTGGAGCCATTGCGCAAGCAAAGGAACCGAGGGCGCATCAGAAGTGGAAGCATGTGGAACGCAAGTACCACATCAATCGATAGATTGTGTCGCGAGGGGACATTGTCGTGTGCAAGGTACCGAGTGAAGATGATGTTTCAGACCCGCTGACGAAGGCCATACCTCCGAAGTTGTTTGATAAACACGTCGAGTCGATGGGTATTAGATACAATCGTTATTGGCACTAGAGCAAGTGGGAGATTTTGTTGGGGTTAGTGCTCAGAGCGCCAATTCCCGGTTGTATTTATTTTGAATACTTCTGTAAAACATTATTATTATGAATAATATATGCAGTTTCTATAATATAATCTATCTTTTTATATGGTAAAGATGTAATGACCTTAGAATGATTAGTCATGATACTGTTACAAAAGCGTCGCAACTGACATTGAGTAGTATCATGATGTTGTCATTCTTAGACTGTTCCTGGTCAAGGTTTACACTACTTGGTCAGTATAGTAAACTCGTTGAGACCAGTACATATCGTATACTGGAATATATGATTCCAATGGTTTCTCAATGAACCATTAGTCTTGGAGACTAGTATAGACGTGTAGGTGTTTATAGCGGATAAACACTGAACGACTCACCAAAGATTCTTAATGGATGGTACACCAACGTCAATAAGAATCTTCTCAGGTTGAGTAGCACTTGTGATTCTTAGACTTGAGATGCCATTGTGGGCACATGAGACATCTTCTACACTTAGATGGCAGTCACGTCACCGATCTATTTAGATCAGACCTCCGCATGTTCGTTGGGTGTAGATAGATCCTCAGGGTGTCCTATGCGTATAAAGATAGGATCCGTCAGTTCTGTGTACCAGAGCATAGGTAGTCCATATGATTAGCAATCAGATAAAACCATGGGCCCGTGGTAAAGTTTAGAAGCTAATTCTAAACATTCTTTTAGAGATTGCTAATAGAATAGTCGACTGGATAATCCCCATAGAGATTTGACGTTTATATCTATATCTCTGGGATTTATCCGGATACCTGTGACGGAGGAATTATACATTTTCCATGACCTCGACCTGTATGGTTCAGCGAGATTATCCGTGATCGTCATAATTTACTGGTGGATAAATTATGGACTCGAAATTTGATTTCGTGACGGATATACCTGAATCTAGAGAGTCTCAATAATGAAATATACTTGTAGAGCACTATAGCAACAAATATAAATAATGTTGATTATTTATAAAGTCGTTTAAAGGTTAAACGCAAAATACATGCTAAAGGGACCCGATAGTCATTTGATTAATTATTATGTATTTACATTTAATACTTGATTAATTTAAATACACATTAATTAATAGTCAAATTGAGATATTTGACTTATATCCTAAATGAATATATGTATTTAATATTTAATGTAAATATAATACATATATTTAATATATTTGTATTTAATTAATTAATTAATTATTTAATTGTTAAATGATTAAATTAATTAAAATATAAATATCTTAACATTTGGATATTTGGTTTAAATGATTAAGTTGCCTTTGTTGACTTAATATAAATATCTATAAAGTGTTATTTAGATATTTAAAAAAGTTGATCAAATTATGTTAAATGAAAATGAAATTAATATTCTTGTATTTGGCTTGGCCAAATTTGGCCAAGGCTAAAGTGTAACAAGTATATATTATTTTCATTTCATTTCACTTTCTAACCTAATACACTTTTACAAAAACTCCATTAAAGAAACAAGAGAAGCAAGTGAGGAAGAAAAGAAGAAACTAAAGAAAAAGCTTGGATTTAGTAAGATTTTCCAACTTACTATTAGATAAGAAAATGTTCCTTATGATCTAGGCAACATCTTTTGATGTTCTTAAGTTATTCTTTTCTCTATTCTTTGTGTTTTTGATGAATGGAAGTTTGATGGAAGTGTTGAGCATGTATAATGATGTAAGCTTATGACTATTGTAGTAATAAGTATTCTTTTATGGTTTTGGAAACCTTGTTGCTAATATAGAGTTGTTGACCCACTCTTAGATGACCTATATTTGATCTTGAGTTGTTTCATTGTGTTGAGACTTTGATTGGATGAAAGAATGATGATTAAAGTAATTGATTTAAACTATTTGGTCTAATTTGTCCAATTTGAAGAAATTGAAAAATTAGGGTTCATGACGAATTCTAAATTTGGGGCTTTTCATTTATGTTGTGTATTTGGATGTGTATATGATGCATATAAATTTTCATGTTGATTGGATTACATCTTGATGTGTTTTTATGCATGAAATGACAAAATGCACAAACCCCCCCTAATGGAGGCTCTCGGCCAAGTGAGGGAAATTTGGGGATTTTGGTTGCCTTGGTGTTTTGATGTTTTGAACATGCTAAGTTCATCTTAGAAATGATTTAGAATCATTCAAAATTGATTTGATCAATTTCGGACTAAAATGGACAAAAAATACCAAGTAAGGGTAATTCGGTAAATTCACTTAAATATGATTTATTGAATTTTTTTTCATAATTTAATTATTGGAATATTAAATAAATATGTTTATTTAATTAATCCGAGAAAAATTTTTGAAATCGGAAAATTTGATTTTCCACCGCTTCCGCTGCGTTACCGGATTTACCCTCTAAAAACCCATACATTCTTTACTTCGTAACTTAGTCAATGAGTTTTCATGACTTAGTTACATGTTTATGATGAAACACGGATAAAATATTTTGACTGGTTCAAAGATATTGGATCTGAAGTTTTGAAAAACTGTATCTTTAAAATTCATCATTAGTCTTCTTTGAATTGTTCAAAGATGTTTGAAAACTTATGAATTTATGGTAATTAGTTCTAAGATTATTCAATAAATATGATTCTTACTCAATATTATTCTTATATGAATCCATCGTAATGGAATTGGTTAGTGGGAGGAATCGAATCTTATAGGATTTGATTCGTTTCATATTGAGTGTTACCAAATTAGTTTCAATGTTCTTGGGGATATGCTTCTGTAACATTAATTCATCATTTTAATTAAGGTTCCATTAGTTTCTACAGTTACATATATAATATGTATAAGTAGAAAATCTGAATCTTGAAAAGTTTGAGATTTAAATCTTTCTTTTGTATAATGGTTATATAATTGAAAGTTTTTGCGCTTCGGAGGTACAAGTAAAAGTTTATCATTTATTCTATTTAATGGAATATTGTGTTCTATTTGATAGAATATCTTTTCTACGATCCCGAGTAATAAAATTATTTTATTACTTAGTATGTAACATCAGATGTTGACCATTGTAGAAAAGACTTGAGTTATTGAAGTTAAATGTGAGAGTGATAAACTATAAATGGAACTACATAATTAATAAGATGAAAAGAACCTTCAACATCTTCCATATAAGTCCAATATGATGTAAGAATCATTTGCGCAGTATTTGATACTTAATGGTTCTGTTGTTTTCTTATCGAAGAAAATTATCCTATAAATTATAGTGGGAGCGATATTTGATATCGATTTCGGAAGTTAACATTAAACCATAGATCTAAGATTGTTCATAGCTTACTACGATCAAATTTTGAACTTGATTGCGCTTTAGTTATGAATCATTAATAAAATGTGCAAATGGTTTACGCAGCAAAAGCAAAGTGAGCTTATTAAAGGTTTGACCTTTATAGTATGACAGTGAGAAAAGGTTATACTCAACAATCTATTATAGATTCTGAAGAAACTTGTTAGTCGTTCAAACTGAACAATTAAAGATATGTTGGTTAATGTTAATATTAAAGTGTGTATTTTAGCTAAGAGTGAAAATGGCGTTTCTTTCTGGAATGGCCCTGGATTTTGTATTCTGCTAAAATTACAGTTTGGTATACTAGCTTATAGAGCCTACTGTAGACTCAGATGAGTTCTCCAAAAATCTGTGTTCTCTAATTTTGATATCAGTTAGATTGTCTGATTTTATCAAAGCATAGAGAATACATATGTGATAAAATGGTTAGTGGGAGCGTACAAATTTCTTTTTGGTGTTATATATCCTAACGACGTTATCATTATTAAAGTAATAATGAGATGTATATTAGGTAAAAGATTTACCTAAGTTTTTTTTTCTCCGTGAAAGTAGTGAGAGTAGTCTATGTTATATTTGGTATAAAGTTTTATATACGATATAAAACTAAGAGGCTTGTGAGATACTCTCATTAGTCGTGCATTAGATATGATCTAATAAATGACACAACAAGACTATCTGTGTGACTGTTAGTATAACTGTTTGATAGTTAGTGTGTCTCTTATATATATATTCATCTTTCGTAAATGTTGATTCCTTAGTCAAAAGAGAAATTGATTAGAATATCTAATCAATCATATGCATCATAAGATGATGACATAACGAATACTATATTATGTGCGATTAAAGATATCAATTTAATCGTAATTGTTACGAGCTATTTTGATACACTGTAGACCATAGTATGGGTCTTGCAACATATTCTTTGTTATCTTTGGGATATTAAGAACAAGTTTCTTATTCATGGAGAATATAGTTTGCAACCATTATGGTCAAATTAGTTTTTAGACTAATTATGACGTTTGACAGTCTACGTCATAAAGAGTCAGAAAAGATGCAGTGAGAGTGTCCTGGTAGATTCTACTGTGAGTGGAATTAGTTTTAATTTATGAAGTATTGACTTATGAAGTTGCATAGTGACCTTATAGATTAGAAGTTTTGATATTACTGTTGTGCTTGCGGTTGTCTGCATAATATTTTGGATTTGATCCTTAAATACTTAGACAACTCAATAGCTGTAGCACAATATTGATGTCGCATCTGAGTCATATTGATGTAGAACTTAGTTTCTATAAAATATGAATGATGCTGGCTAAGGGGAAACGATTGCGTTTGTTGGACAAACTCAATATGTTATAACATACCTACTTGTTGTTGCCTACCTCTTGAGTGTTAGGTGAGCTCTTGAGGGCCATTAATATATGATACATATTTAGATGTGTATATGATACCGTGGATTGAAACTAGAGTATGTGGGAGAAATTGTTAGGGTTGGTGCTCGTAGCGCCAATTTGGATCGTATTTATATCCGATTCATAAATACAAACAGTTCATTTTTCCATAATATTACATAATAATGGTTGCACCTCTTGTTTTTATTACGCATTCGATCTAATTAAGATTAGATTGAAACTAAATCTGATTTAGTGATATGTATATATTAGACAAAGATCACATGATTTACAACGTAGTGCGCAGTTACAACGAAGTTTGTAATTGACATTGGAAAGTGTCACTATAAGTTGTATATTCTCAAATAAAGTTCTTGGAAAAGATTTACTGACACGGGTCGGTTAGTAAAATCCGATGAGACCAGTACATGTCATATATCGGGACTTGGTCCAATGTTTATCCCAATGAACCATGAGTTTCGAGAGACTCATATAGACGTATAGGTGTTTATTTGATAAACACTGAATGACTCACCGAAGATTTCATAATAGATGGTACACCCACGTCAATAGGAATCTTCTCGAGTTGAGCAGCATAATGGTCCTTTGACTTGAGATACTACTGTGGATATATGAGACATCCTCCACACTTTGATGGTAGTCACGTCACCGATATATATAGATCAGGCCTCCATCTGTTCGTTGGGTGTGGACCAATTGTGGACACAGGCACAGAAGTGGGTGACGCTATCTGGGGCTCGCAGCCCGGTCGGGAGTACGGAGTAGCCCGCGGGGGACTAAACCGGAGAATAAATGGAGTCGCCACCCAGTGTGAACTGGGAAATGATTTATGGCCGCACTCACCCCTCGCAAGGGAAGACCTCAAACCGTTGGGTTCAGAATGGTCCATTACTTATGCCAATTGTAATGAAATGATTTATGCAATAATATAACCAAGTCATATGCAACACATGTAAGATAATTTAAATAAACACATGAATTTTCACACCCATAAACGTAAATAAATGAAAAAGAAGACAAATGCATAATTTCATAGACACATTAAACAAAGAAGTGCACAAGATTCAATCATTGATGCAACATGAATGCAAAGTGAAGAATGAAAACATAACGACCAAGAAAGGTAAATAACAAGACAATAGAAGAGATACAACCAAAGCCAACATCTATATGGGACCTCGAATGCCCGATTGAACATATTTCACATTCAACCGAGTATACTTCGTCTGGCGCGGCAAAACGTCGTGGTAAAGGTAGCCTTTAGGCATTTTCCTCGAATAGATGACCTTTAATCCATCATGATTAGCCCATGCGCACGAGATAGAAATGCATGAATGAACAAAGCAATAATATACAAAAGGTAAATACGGAATAATGAAAAGGCGCGGAAAAATATTGTGGTAAGTAAATACGGAATAATGAAAAGGCGCGGAAAAATATTGTGGTAAAGGTAGCATTTTAGGCTTTTTCTCCCTCAAGTATAGGACCTTTAAACCAACGTGATTAGCCCATGCGCATCAAGTAACAATGCATAGAAAATAAATAAAGCAATAATATGGGACCTCGTATGCCCGATTGAACATATCTCACGTTCAATCAAACGTACTTCGTCCGGCGCGGCAGAACATCGTGGTAAAGGTAGCCTTTAGGCATTTCCCTCGAATAGAGGACCTTTACCCCCACATGATTAGCCCATGCGCATCAAGATTAACAATGCATAAACAAAGAAACGATACATATAAAATAAATGGCGGAACAATAGACACAAAATTAAATACCAAAATGTAACACATGTTTGAAAGTTTCTCAAGCGGTACGTGGAGTTGTATCCCAAGTATAGATCGCAATACCGTCCATTCGGATTCGGCTACGGAATTTACGTCTGGGTTTCCATCTGATATACCGCAAGAGGTAGCACCGACCATTTAACATAATGCCATCATTAACCCAATGTATACATGAAATGCAACTGATGAAATAACAATACATAACGGAAGCGATAAATAATGAACTAGGTGCGAAACATTAAAGGAAGATAAATGACTGAAAATAAATGCGGAATGATAAATCAATGATAGACGTAAATAAAATGCGAAATAATAAAAGGCTAATAGTACAAAGTAAATGTGCGATGAATAAATAACAGAATAATAAAAAGATGTGACCAAAAATTTGGTCGTTTTTGATATATGACTTTGCACACCCGGTTGGACGTATTCCACGTCCAACCAAGCATGCCGTGTCCGAGATAACAAAATAAAATACAACAAATGGGGCCCTCAGGTCTTACCTTTTAAGTCGCTTCTCGGGAGTGCGTTGGGACGTCGCCGGAAGGGTTAACACTTCACTATTTTTCTGGTTTGCCGCTGTTTTGGGCTGCTATTTCCACTGTTTTTTCTTCGCTGTTTTCGTACTATTTTGCTGCTGTTCTGGGGTCGATTTTTGGGCTGTTTCAGGGCTGTTTTGTGGGTCATTTTTGGGACTGTTTCGGACTGTTTTGGGTGCTTTTTTTGTTACTGTTTTGGTCAGTTATTGAGGGGCTTATGGGTGGCTTGGTTCACGGTTATTTGTTTTGTTGTTATTCACGGCCGGTGGGCTGCTGTGTGCTTGTTGCTCGGCTGAGGGTTTTTTGTCGGTTAGAGAGTGTGCTGCTTTATGCGTGTTGGTGAGGGAATTTTAGTCGGCAGTTTGGCTTGGTGGATTTGGTTCGGTGGGGGCACTGCTTACATTGGCTGTATGGCTGAAGTTGACATGCTTAGTTTTTGTTGTTTTTTCGTGAATGAGGGCAAACTGTGCTTGTGGTCTGGGTGCCGTGTGTCGTGGCTTTGTGAGGGTTTTGCCGATAGTGTCTAATTACTGGTGAGGGGGAGACGTGAATGAGTGAGAAGAGTGTTAGAGATTACTAGGATTTTATTTTGTTATTGCTTTTGGTTTGGCCGAGAGTGTGTGTAAGGGTTTGTGTTTTAATTTGTTGTTTTCAGAAGGTGTCGAGAGATGAGAGAGGGAGAGGGATGAAGCTGCATGAAGGTTGTTTATGGTTTCCTAGTGTGGTTCTTTTTTTGTTTTGTGTCATTGCCGAGTGAGAGAGATATATGCGAGAGTGAGGAGTGAGAAAGCCCCAAGAAAAAAAGGAAGACCCTTAAGGTTGGTTTAGGCACTCTTTTATAAGAGTGGGCTAGGGTTTCTAGGTAAGGGAGGAAATCATGCAAATATGGGATGTGTTAATTAATCTATAAAGGGAAAGAAATTTGTGTAATTTTGGTGGGGAATATCTTTAATTTGGGAGGTGATTTATTTAAATTAGGAAGGGAATTCGATTAAATTAGGAAAGGAATTATTTTCATTTGATTGGATTTGTGACATGTGATTTAAATGTGATTTAATTATTTTTGGATTGGGCTTGGGCGAAATGGGCTTTGGATGGGTGCGGGGATTTTGGGCCGAGGTTTAACAGTTAAAACATAGATTAATCGAGCGAACCCGAGGCTAAACAAATGAATTAAATTCGATAAGGTATTTATTTTCTGAATTCCTTTCCGACGTTCGTTTTCCCGCGACTTCCGCAACTTATTGGGTAGTGCCTCCATGCGAGGCTCATCATCGGGCTTCATGCAAAAATACAGTGTCTACACCAATGCTTATTATATCCTGTGAGTATCAGATAGAATCCGACAGTCATGTGTGCAGGACATAGATATCATGTACGTATTTGCGATCTAGTAAATCCATGATCGTGGTATACTTCGGAAGCGAGTTCCGAGTGTTATTTAGATATCGTAAATTTATAATTTGACTATATTATACCTAAGAAATTCGACGTTCCTACCTATATCTCCAGTATAATATTGATAGTCTGTGACAAAAGGATTATATGTATGCAATGACCTCGACTTGCATAGTTTAGCGAGATTATCTTGGTCGTTATAATTTACGAGTGGGTGAATTATGGACACGAAATTTGATTATGTGACGGATAAACCTAGACTTAAAGAGTCCCACAATATGAAGTGTACTCGTTGAGCACTTGGGCAACACGTTATGAATAGTATAAATTATTTATAATACTTTATGAGATTAAATGAGTTAATTCGAAACGTTTAAGGGATAAACGAAAAATACATGGATAAGGGTTATTTAGGTCATTTCCTAATTAACGTGAATTTGTATTTAATATATGATTTTATTAAATACACATTAATTATTTATCAAATAAGATATTTGACATATATCATAAATATATGTATTTTGATTATTTAAAGTAAATATGACATATATTTAGATATTTATATTTAAGTAATTATTTAATTGTTAAATAATTAAAGTAATTAAAATAAAAATATCTAATGAGGTATTTAAGTTAGGAAATGATTAAAGTGTAAATATTTGACTTATTTATATTTTTTATTTAAAGGTAATAGTTATCAAATTGGATTTGATGACTTTTGGCTTGATATTTATTTGTATGACAGGAACCAGATTTGAACTGGTGACACGAGGATTTTCAGTCCTCTGCTCTACCAGCTGAGCTATCCCGACCATTTCCGACACACCTTGATTAAATGAATTATCAAATGATCTTTTTGCCCCCCAGGTTTCGACCAACCCTAATATATAAAGTGAAAAGTTTTATTTTCTCTTTCATAACAAGTCTTGGCCGAATATATCTCCATTAAAGAGCCTCCAAAATATTTTTGAGAGAAAATGATCAAACCAAGAAGAAAGCTTAAGGAAATTAGGAGATTTTGAGGTAATCTTTAATATTCTTAAGCTTAGAAAAAAAATTTCTTGTTCTTGAGTATCTAGAATTATTCTAGGGTTTCTTTCTTTCTTAAATTTTGGGGCTTTTTGATTTGGAGGATGAATTGAGAGGCTTGATCCATGTGTGAAATAAGATTGAGTAATATTAGTGTAATATTTATTCTATTTTGTCATATGATGATTTGTTGCCATTCTAGAGTGTTATGTCCACTCTTATAACTCATAGAATTATTCTTGAGTACTTTATTGGTGGTGGCTTTGATTAGAGTAAATATTAATATGAGTGATGTTGAGAAAATTAGATTTAAATGGTGAAAAATGATGATTTTTGCATCCAGATCAGATCTTGAAATCCTAGAAATTTTTTTATGAAAAATATATTATTTAAATGTATTGGATGTGTATTGGGCATTGGAATAATTACCGAAAATTATTTCGGAGTGAAAATATGCGAAAACGGTGAAAAATGGCGTTACCGGGTGAGTTTCAGGCTTACCAGATAACGGCTGTCCAAACAGTGAATTGGTCACTGTTTGGGCAGCCCATGAACTGCCGAAGTACTATTGGGGCTGACCTGGACAACCCCCATGTGTATTGGTTGGTCGGTTCGGGAAAAAAACGTGTTTATGTCATTTTACGGAAAAACGCTTTCGTAAAAGTTTCGCGATGTTTTCTAAATTATTTATATTGTTATTTGATAACAAATATAATATGTTTAAGTGAAATATGAATGAATTATTCATATGAGATATTGAATAATTTATTCGGTAAGTTTAAAAATTTTAAAGTTACGATTTCATCCAAATTGCGCCTTCTGCTGCGCCAGACCCCAACACAGACACCCAAGAGCCATTAACAGGTTCATCCGGCATGACCTTCAGTCGATAGGTAAATCGTTAACACAACTAAACTTATTGTTGGTTTCAGGCACGTGAGCGGCACCATGATAAATTATGGTGACTCCATTCGATGTGGCTATTTTAGTCGACAAGAGTATACTCAACTGGCGTAGCTTATATTTGCATAACATCAAGAGCCCATACGACATCAAGTAAATGTTATGATGAATGTGAAGACCTGGACCTTTATATGGTCCAGACGATATTAAAGACTTCATTGGACATTCTTCAGGTCTAGTCGAATGGAGATTATCTTGGACCTTCATCTGGTTCAGTCGATAGCAACATTCCTCATGACACTTGTCGAGTCAAGTCGAAGACTTGGACCTTCATCTGGTCCGGACGACATAAAAGACTCCCATGGAACTTCTTTAGGTCTAGTTGATTGAAGATTATCGTGGACCTTCATTTGGTTTAGTCAATGGGAATATTTCCCATGACTCTTATCTTGTTAGATTGAAGACCTGGACCTTCATCTCGTGCAGACGACATTGAAGACTCCTCTAAACCTTCTTCAGGTTCAGACGTTTGGAGATTATCCTGGACCATTATCTGGTCCAGTCAACTTGAAGACCTGTACCTTCATCTGGTCCAGACGATATTGAAGACTCCCCTGGACTTTCTTTAGGTTTAATCGGCTGGAGAGTATCATTGACCTTCATTTGGTCGAGTCGACGGAAACATTCCCCAAGAATATTGTCGAGTCAAGTCGAAGACTTGGATCTTTATCTGGTCCATACGATATAGAAGACTCCTTTGAACCTTCTTCAGGTCTAGTCGACTAGAGATTATTCTGAACCTTCATCTGGTCCAATTGACGGGAACATCCCCCATGAATTTTATAGAATCAGATCGAAGACTTGGACCTTCTTCTGGTCCAGACAACATTAAAGACTCATTTGAACCTTCTTCATGTCTAGTCGACTGGAGATTATCCTGGACCTTCATCATGTCCAATCGACGGAAACATTCCCCATAACTTTTGTCGAGTCAAGTTGAAGACATGGACCTTCATTTGGTCCAGACGACATAGAGGACTCCACTGAACCTTCTTAAGATCTAGTCGATCGGAGAGTATCTTGGACCTTTATCTGGTCTAGTCGATGGAAACATTTCCCATGACTCTTGTCGAGTCAAGTTGAAGACCTGAACCTTCATTTAGTCCAAACGACATAGTATACTCCACTTGACATTCTTCAGGTCAAGTCGTTTGGAGATTATCCTGGACCATCATCTGGTCCAATCAACATGAACATTCCCCAAGACCCTCGTCGGGTCAAGTTGAACCCTCATCTGGTCCAGACGACGTAAAAGACTCCCCTAAACCTTCTTCAGGTCCAGTCGACTGGAGATCATCCCAGACCTTCATTTGGTCCAATCGATGGTACATTACTTAAAGACATTCGTTGGGTCAGACTTTATCTTAGACCAGCCGATGTGACATGTCCATCACTTAGTCCAATCGACATCGATGTCTTAGGTACGCTTAACTACTCTAAATTGTAGCCCCAAATGACATACTCGTAGAATACTCTCCAAGCTAATGACTCATTGACTTAGAGAGTATGAGACAAATTGTACGGGCCAAATTTGGGCCAGGTGTAGGCATTGCATTTTGGAATGTGAAACCCGATGATGAGTCTCAGTTGGAGGCACTACCTTTTTAGCTAAGGATATTGCGGGAAACGGAGGTCGGAATGGGAAATTCAGAATAAGTATGTCATCAAGTTCATTTCACAAGTTCACTGTCTTCGTTAGTGCTGCGTTCGTTACTTCGTTCGAACTTTAGGCAGATTGCGGACGTTCGTGTAGCGTTCGAATTGGCGTTCGAACGGCGTCGGTGTTTCTGGTTTTGCTGCTAGCCTCGCACCCCAGCCCAATTAGCTCCCCAAAGCCCATAAAACACATCCCAATTTAATTAAATTAAACATTAAATATAAAATAAAATATTTACACCATTTACCAATTAAATAAAACACAAAATATAATCATACCTAATAAAGATAAATCAAATATATTAACTTCCTAACCAAACAAATCACATACTAAATTAAAAGGATGTCATGCCTAATTAAAATCAATCATAACAAATTAAATATTCTG
Source organism: Zanthoxylum bungeanum (assembly GCA_019454045.1). Classification (NCBI taxonomy): domain Eukaryota; kingdom Viridiplantae; phylum Streptophyta; class Magnoliopsida; order Sapindales; family Rutaceae; genus Zanthoxylum; species Zanthoxylum bungeanum. The sequence goes on from SKCR01031756.1 coordinate 126,561, forward strand.
TATTCCTAATCTAGCCAAGACTTGTCCCCCCTCAATCTTTGACTTTCCTTGCTCAACACCAAATAAAATCCTTATTTTAATGCCAAAATCCCTTCCTTGTGAGACAAGGTGAAGCCCTAGCCCTTCTCTATATAAACAACCCCTAACCAAGACATGCACTCCTCTAGCTCATACAGATAACTCATAGAAAAATCATAAGACAAAGAGCCTTAGCCACTCACGGCAATAGCAACAGGAAGAACACAAACCATTCCCCTCATCTCCTCCACTCCATAACCGAAAACAGCACCATCCTAAACCTCTACCCATCACCGAAAATCTCCCCATACAGCAGCCCTCCATCACCGAAAATATACCTCCAAACAGCAGCCCAAACCACTCCCAAAACAGTCCCTAAAATCCCTTAAAACAGTAACATAAACTGCGCTTATAATCCTTGAAATAACCACCCAAAACTACACTAAGAAACCAGGAAAAACACTCGAACAGTTCGTTGAGACGTGAAAACAGGTGACCTGAACAGTGAGTAGCAAAGCAGAGACCGAACAACAGCAGAACGGAGACCGAACAGCAGCAGAACGGAGACCGAACGGCAAGCAAAGCAGCAAAAGAGTGAGCTAGGACGCTAAACCAGTGAACCGGAGAATTTGAGGAGCTGTACCCTTTCCGACGTCTGTGAAACGCAAGCCCGAAAGTTGGAAAAAAGGTTAGACCTGAGGGTACTTTCCACACTCATCTTTATTTGATTTTTGCTATTTATTTTGACTGTATTTTAATTATTTGTTGAATCTTGTGTGTGTATGATGCGTGTTGTGGGTAGCGGTTAAAGCTCTTTACCACGATGCTTCACCGCGCCGGTTGATGTGTGTTCGGTTGAATGCAAGACACGTTCAATCGGGCATACTAGTTTGATATTATTGCTTTTAATTCTATGTATGCATGATTCAATCGAGCGCATGGCCTTAGTAAGTGGAATGAAAGATCCCCTATGGGGAGGGGTTAAAGCCATTTACCACGATCCTTTGCCGCGCCAGTCGATGTGTGTTCGGTTGAATGCAAGACACGTTCAATCGGGCATACTAGTTTGATATTATTGCTTTTAATTCTATGTATGCATGATTCAATCGAGTGCATGGGCTTAGTAAGTGGAATGAAATATCCCCTACGGGGAGGGGTTAAGCCCTTTACCACGATGCTTTGCCGCGCCGGTCGATGCGTGTTCGGTTGAATGCAATACACGTTCAATCGGGCATACTAGTTTGATATTATTGCTTTTAATTCTCTGTATGCGTGATTCAATCGACCGCATGGGCTTAGTAAGTGCAATGAAAGATCCCCTATGGGGAAGGGATTAAAGCCCTTTACAACGATGCTTTGCCGCGCCGGTTGATGTGTGTTCGGTTGAATGCAAGATACGTTTAATCGGACATACTGAGCTTGACATTGTTGTCTTTATTCTTTATGTTGCATGCATCAGGTCTGGTTCCGTTCGAACGTGTTTTCGAACGCTACACGAACACGAACCTTCTGTTTACCGTTCGAACGCGTTCTCGAACGCTATGCGAACGCACACGCACTTTCTTAGTCTCATAATACATCAGGTCTGTTTCCGTTCGAACGCGTTCTCGAACGCTATACGAACGGGAGACTTCTGTTTACCGTTCGAACGCGTTATCGAACTCTACGCGAACGCACACGCACTTTCTTAGTCTAATAATGCATCAGGTCTGGTTCCGTTCGAACGCGTTCTCGAACGCTATATGAATGCGAACCTTCTGTTTACCGTTCGAACGCGTTCTCGAATGCTACGTGAACGCACACGCAATTTCTTAGTCTTATCATGCATCAGGTCTGGTTCCGTTCGAACGCGTTCTCGAACGCTACACGAACGCAAACCTTCTGTTTACCGTTCGAATACGTTTTCAAACGCTACGCGAACGCGCACCCGCTGAACTGAGTCCTTTTCATTAGATTGCATACATAATTTTCCTAGTAGTTATCCCCACATGTATGAATACAATGTGTTTAATGTATTACAATTCATATACTTATGTCATGATAACATTTGAGTATTATTTCTTGTGGTATATCGGATGGAAACCCATACGTAAATTCCGTAGCCGATTCCAAATGGACGGTAGTACGGTCTGTACTTGGGATACAATTCCATGTAACACTTGAGAAGGTGCTAACATGTGTGCTTGTGTGGTTAGTATGTGTGCTTGTGTTTTCTTGAATATAATATGCCAATGAAGTTGTATGTTTGTCGCTCATTTGATGTACTTCCAAGCATGCAATCTTAGATCTGAAATATATGTGTAAGTTTTATTTTGTACATGTGAATTTAGAAGCATGATACTCTTGGAAATAAGTGCTACTTAAGCCTGATTAAATTATTACATAAATCCTTTCATTACAAGTGGCATGAGTAAGGGACCATTTCGAACCCAACGATTTGAGGTCTTCCCTTGCGAGGGGTGAGTGCGACCTTAAATCTCATTTTCCCGGTTCACACCGGGTGGCGACTCCATTATTCTCCGGTTTAGTCCCCCGTGGCTACTCCGTACTCCCGACCAGGCCGCGAGCCCGGGACAGCATGCGTCCCCCAGTTTCTGTGTTCCCACAGTCTGGCGACTCCACTGGGGATAGAGAATCGGCCCCGAAATATTGTCTTGTGATGTTTGGATTTATGTTTTAATTGACCGTGTCTATAGTGGATAAAGTGAGGGTTTAATCAAAGGCATTTTGAGGCTAGGTAATGGTTTGGTGTCTTCCTTCATTCACTACCTTTCTAGAAGGAAAAGCTGTGAAGGCACCTAGATAGCAATCTACTCGTAGCCTATTGTGATGGACTAATTTGAAGGACTCGTTGTTTATTCCTGACACCAAGCGATAAGAGCCTAAGAGGCTTGGGTATTTAAGTGAGCCTCGCTCCACCTTCCCTCTGGGGAATCTACAACGATAAATCCATTTGACAGTCTGTCACACACCATAGCTCATTGGCACGTACCTTAGTGTATAAAAAGGGGTGCGCTTACTTGGTTGCTCGAACCCTTGAGTGGGGAGACCTAGTTGTGGGCCATCTTTCGCCGGTGAGAGCCTTTGTCTATACTCTTGCTAACCCACCCATAGATCGGGTTGGCTAAAGTAACAATTATTTCCTTGAATATGTGCTTGTGGACCATCCTCATTTGGATGCAGTTGGACTATTTTCATAAATGCGGACTTGCTGGGCCATTTAAACTGGGGCGAGTTCGTACCTTATGACTATTAGGCCCGAAGCTTCTGAAATATTGATGGGCCATTATGTAGAAATTATTACGTTATGTTTGTATTATCTTTCTTCTATGCCTGTGTTTGGGAACATCGTCGTTTGGATCCATTTGGACCATTTGTCATGGGATATGGGCTTGTTGGGCCATTTAAACTGGGACAAGAACGTATTTCATGACTATTGGGCCAAATGCGTCTAAGTGTTGATGGGCCACTTTGTGCTGGTGTTCGGGACATTACCATTTGGATTTAGTTGGGCTCCTTGTCATAAAATGTGAACTCATTGGGCCATTTAAACTGGGATGGGTTCACTCCTGTGATAATTAGCCCGAAAGATTCTAAAATGGTAACGGGCCGATTTGTTTGAAAATTTTAATTGATTTAATATGTTATACATGTTACATGCATCTCGTGCACCTCATGCATACATATATCATGTTAACACCGTCTATGTCTCAAAAAGACATCATAGATACCGTTTGGGTTAGAGAATGGACAAGACTCACTAAAAGAACAAGTATGAGTGAATCCGATAATGAGGTATCCCGTATGGATCAGTTAGAGAACGGTCTCGCCAAGGTCACTGAACAGTTGCAAGCTTTGACTACTGCTATGGCTGGTATAGCTGGGTCTCGTGCCGGGGTTAATTCCGGGGATGTGAGGCAAGAGGAATCTCCAAACAGATTGGGGGATGATACCCCCGCTTTTGATGATGATATGGCAGAGTATGCAGCAGGCAGAGTATCTGGGTCTCAGGCAGAGTTACAGAAACTTCGGGATCAGGTTGAGTCGGTTACCCACAAGATGAGAGGTAAGAATGAGGATTTGCTGGATTATGACACACTGACTTTCGAGGAACAGTTGCCGGCACAGTTCAAGATGCCTGATATGGCTAAGTTTAACGGGAATGGGGATCTAAGGGTGCATCTCCGACAGTTTGTATCAGTCATGAGGTCAGTTGGCTTATCTCAGCGCCAAGTGCAGAAAATGTTTGGAATGTCGCTTGAAGGAGCTCCCGTGGTATGGTACCACAGTTTGGAGAAGAAAGTGAAGGAAGATTGGAGGGAGTTAGCCGATGCTTTCCTGAAGCAGTATGTCACTGACTTAGAGATCGATCTGTCACTCCGTGATCTGGAGAATGTTAAGCAGAAAGCGGAGGAGAGTTTTAAGGAGTATGTAGACCGCTGGAGAAGCCAGCTTTTGAAGATGCAGACTCGGCCCTCTGAGAAAGACCAGATCAAAATGATCATCAAGGGTACTAAGCCCTCCATTTATGGTAAGCTGCGGAGGATGACTTCGATGATTATGGATTTCCGACAATTGAGAGAGACGGTTATGGATATTGAAGAAGAAGAGGCTGAAAACAGAAAGTTCTATGGCCAGAATAGAAGGAATATCGAGGGACCTTCAGGGACCAAGCCCGCTGCCGCTGAGGTCACTGCCATCAAAAACAGGTGATTTTCCAACCTTGGTAAGCCTCTTTCAAGGGTGTTCGAAAAGCTGAAGGCGCAAGGACTTCTGGAACCCTTAGAGGCTAAACCAATTCCAAACCTTGTACCACCCAACCTTGACCTAAGCCTGTATTGTCACTTCCATCGGAGAAGGGGTCACGAAACTGATAGCTGCACCCGCCTTAGGCATGAGATCCAAAACCTCATTGACTCCCACAAAATACCTGACCCAGAAAGAGAACAACCCAACGCACACAGAAATCCCCTACCCAACTACATGATAAACTCTGGCCTACCCGAAACCCTTGTCCTCCAAACTCTCAATCACTCAGCTTCATTCATAGGAATATGAGATGACAACGGTGGAGAACCATAGGCCAATGAAGAAGGCAATGATGCGAATGATGAAGTTATTCCTCCTAGTTTATTTGATCCTGCATTTTTAATAAAGACATTGATTTTGTCTCTTCGTTCGAACCTTTTCTTAATGATAATAAAGACGTTTGTTTTGCTTACTTGCCTGAATCTCTTCCTTTCAACCGGCAACATGAGTATATTTGAGAAAAGAATTCAACCTTGGTACTATGAAATTCAATGATGTTTAGAACACGGGGAATTCCCGAAAGCAGCAAGCAGAAAAAGATATGATGATCATTCAGAAATTAGGAAATGGGGCAGAGTGAGACTATCAGACTGGAAGGGAATGAGTTCACCGAGCCGATTAAAGTGGAAAGGTTGAAGCAGTACTTTGCCTGAGGAAGAATTGGCGGGAGACCTAACCCAACGGGATAGGAAACTCATTCATGCATGCGTGCATACACGTAACATACTTTTCATTCTTTTGTGTTTGTTTTGCTTTGTATTCACAGGTTTTGAAGCAGAAAGAGAGAAAGCGGCAAAGACAAACCAATCAGGAACAGCGACAGCACAGTATCAGTCTGGGGGCGAGAGGCCCATATCAGTATCAGTCTGAGGGCGATGCCCCATATCAGTATCAGTCTGGGGGGAGGCCCATATCAGTATCAGTCTAGGGGCGAGGCCCATATCAGTATCAGTTGGGGGCGAGGCCCATATCAGTTTCAGTTGGGGATGAGTCCCAGGGGCGAGGCCCATATCAGTATCAGTTGGGGGCGAGGCCCATATCAGTATCAGTTGGGGGCGAGGCCCATATCAGTTTCAGTCTTGGGGATGAGTCCAGGGGCGAGGCCCATATCAGTATCAGTTGGGGGCGAGGCCCATATCAGTATCAGTTGGGGGCGAGGCCCATATCAGTTTCAGTCTTGGAGATGAGTCACAGGGGCGAGGCCCATATCAGTATCAATTTTGGGGCGAGGCCCACATCATTTGGGGGCGAGGCCCACATCAGCATCATTCTGGGGGCGAGGCCCACATCAGCATTAATATTAGTTTAGCCGGGAATGGCACTCCAAGAATGGAAACACAGTTCGAGAATGAACAAGCCGGGAATGGCACTCCAAGAATGGAAACACAGTTCAGGAATGAACAAGCCGGGAATGGCACTCCAAGAATGTAGCAAGGTTCGGAAATGGACCACTCTCATATCAGTATTGGTTCGGAAATGGACTATCTCTCCTCAGCAATGGTTCAGAAATGGACCACTCTCATATCTGTAACGGTTCGGAAATGGACCACTCTCTTATCAGCAACGGTTCGGAAATGGACCACTCTCATATCAGTGTTGGTTCGGAAATGGACTATCTCCCATCAGCAACGGTTCAGAAATAGACTATCTCTCATCAGCAACGGTTCGAAAATGGACCACATCATTATCAGTAACGGTTCGGAAATGGACCACTCTCATATCAGTATTGGTTCGGAAATGGACTATATCTCTTCAGCAATGGTTCAGAAATGGACCACTCTCATATCAGTAACGGTTCGGAAATGGACCACTCTCTTATCAGCAACGGTTCGGAAATGGACCACTCTCATATCAGTATTGGTTCGGAAATGGACTACCTCTCATCAGCAACGGTTTGAAAATGGACCACATCATTATCAGTAACGGTTCGGAAATGGACCACTCTCATATCAGTATTGGTCCGGAAATGGACTATCTCTCCTCAGCAATGGTTCAGAAATGAACCACTCTCATATCAGTCATGGTTCGGAAATGGACTATCTCTCATCAGCAACGGTTCGGAAATGGACCATCATCTCATCACTTGCCGAAAATGGCACTCTGAAAATGGAGCAACGGTTCAGAAATGTACCATTATCTCATCTCGCCGAAAATGGCACTCCGAAAATGGAGCACGGTTCGAAATGGACCATCATCTCATCACTTGCCGAAAATGGCACTCTGAAAATGGAGCAACGGTTCGGAAATGGACCATTATCTCATCTCGCCGAAAATGGCACTCCGAAAATGGAGCACGGTTCGAAATGGACCATCATCTCATCTCACCGAAAATGGCACTCCGAAAATGGAGCACGATTCGAAAATGGACCATTATCTCATTACTCACCGAAAATGGCACTCCAAAAATGGAGCACAGTTCGAAAATGGATAGACATCACTTCAGCAACGCCTCGGAAATGGGGTTTAGCATACCGAAAATGGTAAAACCAGATCAACTCAACTCAACACAGCAGGCAAACCAGGAGACAGCTGGCGACCCAGGTAAGTGAAAATGCATTGCATGTACTTTGATAGGATTGTCACTGTCACACACTGCACAAGTCCCATCAAAGTGGGGGCGACTGTAGGCATTGCATTTTCGCATGTGAAACCCAATGATGAGTCTCAGTTGGAGGCACTACCTTTTTAGCTAAAGATATTGCGGGAAACGGAGGTCGGAAGGGGAAATTCAGAATAAGTACGTCATCAAGTTCATTTCACAAGTTCACTGTCTTCGTTAGTGCTGTGTTCGTTACTTCGTTCGAACTTCAGGCAGATTGCGGACGTTCGTGTAGCGTTCGAATTGGCGTTCGAACGGCGTCGGTGTTTCTGGTTTTGCAGCTAGCCTCGCACCCCAGCCCAATTAGCTCCCCAAAGCCCATAAAACACATCCCAATTTAATTAAATTAAACATTAAATATTAAATAAAATATTTAAACCATTTACCAATTAAATAAAACACAAAATATAATCATACCTAATAAAGATAAATCAAATATATTAACTTCATAACAAACAAATCACATACTAAATTAAAAGGATGTCATGCCTAATTAAAATCAATCATAACAAATTAAATATTTTGTATTCCTAATCTAGCCAAGATTTGTCCCCCTTAATCTTTGACTTTCCTTGCTCAACACCAAATAAAATCCTCATTTTAATGCCAAAATCCCTTCCTTGTGAGACAAGGTGAAGCCCTAGCCCTTCTCTATATAAACAACCCCTAACCAAGACATGCACTCATCTAGCTCATACAGATAACTCATAGAAAATCATAAGACAAAGAGCCTTAGCCACTCACGGCAATAGCAACAGGAATAACACAAACCATTCTCTTCATCTCCTCCACTCCATAACCGAAAACAGCACCCTCCTAAACCTCTACCCATCACCGAAAATATCCCCATACAACAGCCCTCCATCACCGAAAATATACCTCCAAACAGCAGCCCAAACCACTCCCAAAACAGTCCCTAAAATCCCTTAAAACAGTAACATAAACTGCGCTTATAATCCTTGAAATAACCACACAAAACTACACTAAAAAAACACGAAAAACACTCGAACAGTTCGTTGAGACGTCAAAACAGGTGACCTGAACAGTGAGTAGCAAAGCAGAGATCGAACAGCAGCAGAACGGAGACCGAACAGCAGCAGAACGGAGATCGAATGGCAAGCAAAGCAGCAAAAGAGTGAGCTAGGACGCTAAACCAGTGAACCGGAGAAGTTGAGGAGCTGTACCCTTTCCGACGTCCGTGAAACGCAAGCCCGAAAGTTGGCAAAAAGGTTAGACCTGAGGGTACTTTCCACACTCATCTTTATTTGATTTTTGCTATTTATTTTGACTGTATTTTAATTATTTGTTGAATCTTGTGTGTGTATGATGCGTGTTGTGGGTATTAGATGAATGAAAGAGTGTCGTCTCTTGCGGTATATAGGATGGAAACCCAGACGTAAATTCCGTAGCCGAATCCGAATGGACGGTAGTGCTGTCTTTACTTTGGATACAACTCCACGTACCGCTTGAATAAACGGCACCTTCTTTTGTTTCATGTTACTTTGATTTATTTATTTATTTTTCGTCGCTTGAATTCTGCATGTTGCTTATTTACGTATGATTCAATCGAGCACATGGGCTTAGTAAGTGGAATGAAAGATCCCCTATGGGGAGGGGTTAAAGCCCTTTACCACGATGCTTCGCCGTGCCGGTTGATGTGTGTTCGGTTGAATGCAAGACACGTTCAATCGGGCATACTAGTTTGATATTATTGCTTTTAATTCTATGTATGCATGATTCAATCGAGCGCATGGGCTTAGTAAGTGGAATGAAAGATCCCCTACGGGGAGGGGTTAAAGCCCTTTACCACGATGTTTTGCCGCGCCGGTCGATGTGTGTTCGGTTGAATGCAAGACACGTTCAATCGGGCATACTAGTTTGATATTATTGCTTTTAATTCTATGTATGCATGATTCAATCGAGCGAATGGGCTTAGTAAGTGGAATGAAAGATCCCCTACGGGGAGGGGTTAAAGCCCTTTACCACGATGTTTTGCCGCGCCGGTCGATGCGTGTTCGGTTGAATGCAAGACACGTTCAATCGGGCATACTAGTTTGATATTATTGTTTTTAATTCTCTGTATGCGTGATTCAATCGAGCGCATGGGCTTAGTAAGTGCAATGAAAGATCCCCTATGGGGAGGGGATTAAAGCCCTTTACAACGATGCTTTGCCGCGCCGGTTGATGTGTGTTCGGTTGAATGCAAGATACGTTTAATCGGACATACTGAGCTTGACATTGTTGTCTTTATTCTTTATGTTGCATGCATCAGGTCTGGTTCCGTTCGAACGCGTTCTCGAACGCTACACGAACGCGAACCTTCTGTTTACCGTTCGAACGCGTTCTCGAACGCTATGCGAACGCACACGCACTTTCTTAGTCTCATAATGCATCAGGTCTGGTTCCGTTCGAACGCGTTCTCGAACGCTACACGAATGCGAACCTTCTGTTTACCGTTCGGACGCGTTCTCGAACGCTATGCGAACGCACACGCACTTTTTAATCTCATAATGCATCAGGTCTGGTTCCGTTTGAATGCGTTCTCGAACGCTATACGAACGCGAGACTTCTGTTTACCGTTCGAACGCGTTATCGAACGCTACGCGAACGCACATGCACTTTCTTAGTCTCATAATGCATCATGTCTGGTTCCGTTCGAACGAGTTCTCGAACGCTATATGAACGCGAACCTTCTGTTTACCATTCGAACGCGTTCTCGAACGCTACGTGAACGCACACGCACTTTCTTAATCTTATCATGCATCAGGTCTGGTTCCGTTCGAACGCGTTCTCGAACGCTACACGAACGCAAACCTTCTGTTTACCGTTCGAACGCGTTTTCAAACGCTACGCGAACGCGCACCCACTGAACTGAGTCCTTTTCATTAGATTGCATATATAGTTTTCCTAGTAGCTATCCCCACATGTATGAATACAATGTGTTTAATGTATTACAATTCATATACTTATGTCATGATAACATTTGAGTATTATTTCTTGTGGTATATCGGATGGAAACCCAGACGTAAATTCCGTAGCCGATTCCGAATGGACGGTAGTACGGTCTGTACTTGGGATACAATTCCACGTACCACTTGAGAAGGTGCTCACATGTGTGCTTGTGTGGTTAGTATGTGTGCTTGTGTTTTCTTGAATATAATATGCCAATGAAGTTGTCCACTAAGTGATTGACAACAGAACCTCAGGGATCTCGCTCGGCCACAGTACCTCAACTTAAAGTATCAATACGCAGTTCGCTAAGTGGGGGAAGGGTGGTCTACAGGGTTCATAACTACTCCTCTTACTACAGGACGCTTACCTAGCCAACATTTCGATCCGGCTCTACCCAAACTTTTCTGGTTCACCCCAACATTCCCCACTTGTCCGACTGTTGCTGAGCAGTTTTTGGATATCAAACGGACCTCCCCAGAAGGTAATTTTAATGTGGCCGATTTCCCCTCTTTATTCGCTTATGAATCTCCTATTGAAGAGTTATACTATGATCGCTCTGTGGTTCCCATGGAGAAGCCTCTCGATCTCGGAAAGATTGAGATTGAGGCAATGATACAAGCTGGTCCTGATGTAGTGGGATCGTTCGGATTGTTACAACCTCTAGCAGATGGTTCGAAATTGATTCTAAAAGAACCTATTTCACCGAGTAGTGCTAATTTCTCCCTTTTTAGAATGGCTCCAGTGGCTTACCCTACTTACGTGTCGAAAGTGAGTTAGATGCACATGTCCCAAAACCTTCTATAACACCAACCGCTTCTCCTTCCGCACACAGTCGATGCTTCTTTTCGTGCAGCAAAGCAAAGAAAGAGGAAAGGTTGGCAGTGAAGGGGCGAAGTCTCATTTTTCAAAAGAATTGCAATAGCTAAATGATGGTGTGCAATATCGGTCAGCCATAGACCCCCAGTTACTGGATCTAATCCGCCACGAAAAGTAAGAAAGTCCGCAGCTAGAGCAGTCCCAATTGCAGAGCAGTTGTAGATTCAGTTCTTTCAGTCAGAAGGGCAGCTCTTCCTGCTTTAGTCAATCAATGCAGAAGTACCTTTCGCTTACTAGCGTCTTAAATAGTCTGATTCGAAAAAGCCTTCTGCGCTAAAAAGGGTTATTTTTTTAGAATCAATTTCGAACCATCTGCTAGAGGTTGTAACAATCCGAACGATCCCACTACATCAGGACCCTTTCGACGTTGCACAAAAGCCATTACTTTACGTTCAGCTAGCACTAAAAAGGCTATTCCTAGTATAAGTGGTAGAATTATTCCAAGTATTTCAGCTGGAACAGCTATGTACGTTTTCGATTTTCTATAGCTAAATATCCCCATTGTCCAATATTCCTTTAATGGAGATATTCTTTTATGTCACTTCCGGTAAGAAAGGGGATAGATTCTCGAACAGAAGATGTGCCCCATGCCATTTCTTCTTTAATACTCTATTATGCTAGCTCTGCTCTTGCTCGTCAGTAGAAGATATCCACAGTAAGGGCTATTCCCATTTCTTTTGTGAGGAAAAAACTCCACCACTTTTCCAATTCCAAACAGATAAAGAAGCGCACCAAGACTGCTCTGCTTATTCCGCTAAAAAAGCAAAGATGTTTGTCGCTCCTTTGATGTACTTCCAAGCATGCAATCTTAGATGTGAAATATATGTGTAAGTTTTATTTTGTACATGTGAATTTAGAAGCATGATACTCTTGGAAATAAGTGCTACTTAAGCCTGTTTAAATTATTACATAAATCCTTTCATTACAAGTGGCATGAGTAAGGGACCATTCCGAACCCAACGGTTTGAGGTCTTCCCTTGCGAGGGGTGAGTGCGGCCTTAAATCTCATTTTTCCGGTTCACACCGGGTGGCGACTCCATTATTCTCCGGTTTAGTCCCCCGTGGCTACTCTGTACTCCCGACCGGGCCGCGAGCCCGGGACAGCATGCGTCGCCCAGTTTCTGTGTTCCCACACCAGGGACCCAAATATCATTATGTCGCAGGCCCACGTATGGGACTTGTGCCAAAATATAACTCATGGCCTTCGTCTGGTCCAAAATAGCATTATAAGCTGTCGCAAAGGCCCAATTCACACGAATTTCAATCACTGTAAGACGAGTCTATGCAGGACTCACATGTAGGGCTCATGAGTCGAATATCCACAAGGGTTGGAGGCCCATACGAGCCAAAAGGCCTCCAAAGAACCGAAAACCATGTTATTCATAGTTCCTTTCTAACAAGGAGACTAAGTATTTGGACCAATCCAAATACTATTTAGATTACACTTAGTCTCATGACACCTAGGCATTCCTAATTCAATTCTGACTCCACCACCCTCTCCTAATGGAATTGAAGTTCAACCACTCCAAGGAATCCTAAACTAATTAAGAGGCTACTTTCACAACCTATAAAATGATAGAGGGTTCAAGGGGATGAGGCACTCAAGCTTTGATTCAACAACTCAGGCTTTGATTCAACAACTCAGGCTTTGATTCAACAACTCAAGTTTTGATTCAACAACTCAAGTTTTGATTCAACAACTCAAGTTTTGATTCAATAACTCGAGCTTTGGCTCTCACACACTCGAGTTCTCTCTAAACACAAGTTTACCGCCCTCGCGACAATCAAACTATGAAGGTCAATGTAACATTTAGCCTTGTTCTTCCCTCTTTTTCTTCATCACTATCACTGATTTGAGCGTTAGAGTGCCTATGGTGTCCACAATATCTGTGGATAGTTACTCATCGCTTATTTACCTTTATTTTGTAAGATCGTTAATACTTCCATGATATAAATTCTCAGGCTTGAGACAAAATTAAGCGTTTACATACATGCAATTGTGTCCTTGGTATTGCAAAGGCACATCACTGTCACATTATGATACATACAACTCTCACAGGTGAAGAAAGCAGATGAGAGAGAGAGAGAGAGAGGTGGACTGGATTGGTGGATATGTTTATAATTTCAAAAAAAAATTAAAGCAGCTCCTGCAAAACTATGATTAATTTTTCCCTCATCAGCAAGTATGGTGCTTCAAGGAAGAACTCCCCACTAGCCAAGCTTTCTATTTATTCTTAGCCTCATGACAACTAATTATATCTTTTCAGCACAACTACTACATTTGATCATTTATCAAAAGTTAATATAATTAACAGATTCTGTTCATTAAGTGGGTAAAACCCCTTATATTATATTTAAGAATCAGTTATTGCATAGCTTTGAAGAAATGATAATAGAGTGGATTTTGGTAAAGTTTCATAGAATTTTCAGATTCTTTAATTTCTTTCTTACAATTAAATCATTCACATAACTAGCATGACATAAAGATAAGGATACCTACCAATCATACCATGCACCTATTTACAATTTATTTTATATTTTTCAAGCTATGAAAACTTATATTAAGCTAAGAAAATAATGAAATTAAAATAAGTTGAAAAAATTAAAATCTATTATTAACACTATTATGAGAGATATTTGGTCATGAGTTCGAATTCTAAACATTTTTTTATTAAAAAACAAAAATAAGATATTTAATTTTTGATTCCTAAATATTGGCAAACATGTCTGCTCAATTATATATGAAGTTTACAAATCCAGAAAAGATTTTGCTAATTTTTCTTTAAATTAACTAAATTCAAAGAACATTTCTCTTACATAATTCTTTTTGTGGCTCTCTCTCTCTTGCCTTTGTACTCTCCACTCTCTGACACACTGTTCTTTCTACATGGCGTAAACTTGATGCCTGATAGTGCAAGCAAAGCAATCACCCCACTGCTTTTTTTTTTTTTGGTTAATTACAATTTCTAAAAAAAAAAAAAACTATTTTCATTTGTAACCTTAAAAAATAAAATAAAATAAAATTACTTTTCTTTTCCCTCTCTCTTCTTTTTGGCTCCTCAACACCACTATAAACTCATGTTTAGTGCTTTGCTTTCACTAGCAAAGCCAAAACCCACCTGCAAAACTCTCTCAATTTTGTCTCTCTTTCTCTCCCACTTTCAAAACCCACTTGTGTTAGTTCTATAGCTAGGGTTTTTCTTTTAATATACCTAACTCCTCTCTCTCTCTCCCCTCTTCTTCTTTTGCCATGGCAGCTGTTTAAGCTCAATAAGTTGAGTGATCATGAGCTAGAGTAAGGGTAAATTCTTGAATCCCTTTAATTTAGTCATATCGTTTTCTTTTTCTCTCTCTCTCTCTCTCTCTCTTGGATCTCTTCTCACTGCTTGCCACATTGTCTACAGTGTCACTGACTTTGACCTCACACCAAAATTTGATGAACATATCATTCAAAGTTTAGGTTTTTTCATGTCCCTTTTGGTTTCTTTTTCCTTTTGATCATTATTAGGGTTTCCATCTTCATAGTTAATTTTCTCTCTTGTCTTTGTTTTCTTTTTTCTTTTGGTCTCCAAATAAAGAGACAAGACACTAATAAAAATAAAGAGAGAGGGATACCTAGCAAGAAATGGAAATTTCAAGTCAAGAAGGAGAGATCCCAATTCCAATAAACAGTACATATGGTGGTGGTGGCCATGGCCACATGATCCATCATCCTCATCATCATGCACCCCATAACAACATCATACCAGCAGTACTACCAGCTTCTTCATCAGCACCTCAAATTTCTCCCATTATTGGGCCCCCCAATATCCCCATATCCACAAACTTAGAGGATCAGCAAAATAGCTCTCCTATTTGTGCTAATAATAATAAGAAAATGGTCAAGTACAAAGAGTGCCTCAAAAACCATGCAGCTGTCATGGGAGGTAATGCAACTGACGGTTGTGGTGAGTTCATGCCTAGTGGAGAAGAAGGTACAATTGAAGCACTCAATTGCTCAGCTTGCAATTGTCATAGAAACTTCCATAGAAAAGAAATTGAAGGTGACCAACAACAACAGCAAGCCATCATCCCATTTGATTGTTACCATCAAATGAGTCCTCATTTCAATAGGGTTGGGAAAAAAGTGATATTAGGACACCACAAGAACATTTTAGCAGCAACCCCTGAGGCTTTAGGGTACCCTACACCAACAGGGACTCTAATATCTTCAAGGGCAGGAGTGGGAGGAGGAGCAACACTGCCACATCAAATGATAATGTCCTACAACATGCAGGGGTCAATTCCTTCAGAGTCAGACGAGCATGAAGATGGTGGGGTTGTAATGGCAGCAAGGCCAACAGCAGTACATTTTATGAAGAAAAGGTTCAGGACAAAGTTTACACAGGAACAGAAAGAGAAAATGCTCAACTTTGCTGAGAAAGTTGGATGGAAAATTCAGAAACAAGAAGAATCAGTGGTGCAACAATTCTGTCAAGAGATTGGAGTCAAGAGGAGAGTGCTTAAAGTTTGGATGCACAACAACAAGCAAAATTTAGCTAAGAAGAATAATAATATTAATATTAATCCGCCTTCTACTACTACTCCTTAAAAAAAATTTAATGACCTAGTTCACTTTTTTTTTTTTTTTTTTTTTTAAATCTTTTGAGTGTGTTTTCTTGAGTACTACTCTTACTTAATATTGAGAATAATATTTGTTGTGTAATGTAGCTTAGTAGGTATCAAGTGGATGAGTTTTTCAGTAATTGTTACTGCAGCACTTAATTAGTTCATTAATATTATATATATATATATATATAAAAGCTTCCTGGTTAATAATTTTTCCCTTTTAAAAAATAAAATAAAATTGGTGTTGTATGTAATGAATTTGGCCTTAGCTGCAGATTCTCAAATGCTAGTATGCTAGCCACATTGTGTTTGAGAATGAAATAATAAGTCATTTTAAGCTTTAATAAAGAATTTGATATTATATTTTACGGCTATTATGCAGATTTGATTAATGTTAACTTTTTTTTTTTTTTTTTTTTTAAATCGTTGGAAAACCCACCGTCAAATCACTCATTCCGGGTTTAAGCGGAGCAGGTAAAATCCCCGGCTGTCCCAAGCTCTTACAAGAAATGCACTTCTTGGATTCGAACCTACGACCTCAAAGTGAGATCCTGAGCCTGACACCACCAAGACATTAATGTTAGACATTGCATTAAGAAAACTAAAAATCCTTAATTAATACCCCTATGAATAATCTTTTATATATATTTATATATAAAAAAAATTTCGAACTAAGCATTTTATCACCAATTCACGTCACTTACCATTTTAAAAAAATTAAAGAATAAACTAAAAAATAACAAAAACACACTTTAATATATTGTGTTTTGTCTAGTAATGTATTGTTGTAATTCTTATTTTTTGTTTGATTCTCGTTTTATTAAAATGAGCTATCCATTATGAGCAATGATATACATACATAAAGTTTTACTTAAAGTTTTTACACTCTGTAGTTACAGTGAGTTACTGTAGTTCACTGTAGCTACAGTGAGAATGGTGTAAAAACTTTAAGTATGTATAGCATTTTTGATCCATTATTATAAGATATATATAAAATAATAATTTAAACGTTAAAAGGATAATTAAAAGATAGAATAACATATATTTTAATATGTTAAATGATAAATAATGTTGTATTAAAATCTTTATTTTCTTTCTTAATTTTTATTTTCTATTTCTTTCAATATGTCTCTTAATTTATATATATATATATATAATGCTTAAGTTAAAAAAAATAAAAAAACACAAAGTTTAATGTATTAAAAATCAATAAATATTATATTAAAATATGTATATTTTTCTTTCTTTTAACTTATCCTAAATTTATTAATTTAAATACATCTTTCTAAGTCTTGCATTGGATTCGTTTGAAAATTGTTGAATACATTCGAGTTATTTACATTGAAGTCGAGGAAAAGAAAAGTATATATTGCCATTAATGATTAATATGACTATTTGTCAAGTAGTGAAATATTATTTTATTTCAGTAAATAAATTGAAGTTACAAGTCAAGTGTCAGTTTTTTACCCATTGTTTTTAACCCATGGGCCTTTTTGATGGGATGTTTTTTCACTGAAAACAAGAAATGGAGTGTAAAGAGGAAGGTTTCTTGGAACAAGAAATTTAAATGAAAAAAAAAAAAAGAAAAAAAAAAAAAAGACAAATTGAGCTTGGATTAGTCTATATCCCATCATCAATCCCAAGTAAATTTGAATCGCTAGAATTTATAATTTGTGTCTCATATCACATGTTTCATTAAATAGATTTGGTTGCAAGACTTGTCAAAAATTTTCACATGCACATCTTATGGTTTTCATTACAACACACACCAAAGTAAACTTAATCCACCAATAAATTTATGCCTTAACTTATGCTTTCATAGGGATCGCTTTGGGAAGAGTCAATATATATAATCGTTGAAATTCTTAAATTTAATTCAAAGTTAAAAATTTTGAATTTAAAGAAATTTTAATTTTTAATATATAATATGACTTATTTATTTTATATCATATATTGATAGGATCTTATTTTAAAAATTTGTATAATATAATTCAGGACCTCCATAGTGCTTTGATAATAAAATAACGCGTCATTAGTAACAAAAGAAAACATGATCATCGTGATATACATATTTATTTATTATAAATAAATATGTATATTGTGATAATGAAAGCAACAATTCAAAAGCATTTAGTGCAAATTCTAATAATTAATTGATTACTAAACATAAATTTAATATTTTAAATAGCTTACAAATAGAGGTGGCAATTTATGTAACCGTGTAGAGATCGTGTCGTGTCAATTTTAAGCACGGCCTACTTAATAATCGTGGTAAAATTATCAAACAAGAATATGATACGATTAATAAATATGTTAACATGATACAATAAGTTGATAAAATTAATGAATGGATCAATTTTATTTTTGACATGATTAAGATGTAAATACACATTTAACATGAGTACATAATTAATAACAGAATAAACAAGTGGAAAATAAGTAATCATGTAATACGATTATATGAATATTATTTTTATCAGACATGAATAAATGAGTAACTTGGTTATAAACCTGTGATCGTATTGTGTTGAGACGAACACAAATATTAGATGGATAAACATATTGACGTAATATAAAATATAATAAGTTTAACAAACATGTTGATACAATTATAATTTTTATCGGCTCGAATACAAAAAATTAAAATTCCGTATAAAATCCATGTTAGTGGTTACCCATGTTGCCACCTCTCCATGCAAATGAAAGAGAAGGGACATCATTGGGCTTTTTTTTTTTTTTTTTTAATTAATTAATTAAATTGTGTTTCAATTTTGAATTTTAAATTTTGAATAATAGGGAAGAGCCTTTCCCATGCATTAAATGAGGAACCATTAGTTCTGACTGAACGCAATAAAGCTGATAAACACTACTTTGTTTGATGGCCATAAGACGAGGAGTTGGAACAAAATCTAAAAAAGAGATGTTTGATTTCATCAAAAAATATCTTCAAGAGGTATACAAGCGCACAATTTATAACTAATATTATTAAAAAAAAAAAATTATATTTGCTCTAGTAGACTCTTTGATTTTTTCTGTTGTCTATAGTAGTGAAGATAATTATTTCACAATTATAAGGACAGTTTATTTCATATTATGTAACTTTTTATTCATTCATCTGTCACATTTGATAAGTGTTACAGTCGTGCTTCACATTGATTTACCAATTATGGTAATTGTTGGGTCGTGCTTCTCGTTGGCCTACCACTTGTAATAACTGCTGGGAATATAGCCCAACCTCTCCATGTTTTACTCGCCTTCAACTATTAGCTTGTGACTACGTTCACACAACTACTCATCGAGTTGATTACTGTCTGGCTGATTGAGCGATTGGGTTGTCTGGTCGATTAAACGATTCGGTTGTCCGAGTATTTCCTATTACTTCTCTCATTTGGACGAGTTTCCTATACGTTGTTGTGTCACGTCACTTATTTTGATCAAACGATTTTACTATTGTATGTTATTTTCTGACCTTATCAAACCTTTATAATTTTTGACATTATCCGTATTTTATGAGTGAAATTAACCTTCAGTTAATCTTATTTTAAGCTCCCAAACATTTTTCATTAAGACTCTGACTATTATATTAGCCCGCTCTGAATAATCATTTCAAGCTATTATTTAATTAAACATTATCCATACTCTATAAAATCACACGTCAAGTTAGAGAAAGCTGTGTTTTTACCTCTGCAACCAATGGGAAAATGGAACATTGTTGATACAAAATTTGGTTTTGTATGCGCATGTAATTCACCGGTGATAGAAGAAATTCAGAAGAGAGAGTTCAGAGAAAAGAACACTCACGCATGTCAAGTCTCTTACAAGAAATTCATCTCTGAATTCGAACCTAAGAATCAAATCCTAAAACCACCCTTAAACTGCCAAAATGTCCAAGATGTCCCTCCCTTTAATAAATATTCACTCCCCCAATATTTAAATTTTTTATTTTATAATTTTATTTTTTATTTTTTAAGATTTTATATTTTTTTTGCTCTTTGTATATCTATTATTTTTTATTTTTTTAATAAATATTACAAATTTCATATTTATTATTATTTATTCATTTAATTTTTGTGATTCTTTTTTAATTTATTTAACACTACTTATGTATTATAAAAATATTCTCATGTATATTAGAAAAATATATATTTAAAAAATAGTAGAAATAACAACATAAAAAATATATTTCTCTACTTTCAAAATAAATAAAAAAAATATGTATAAAAAATATATTAGATTTATTAAACAAGTAGACATTCAAAAAATTAAATTTATAAATTAAATTTTTTTGGTAAAATTAATTTTTTTTTTATATATAAGTAGTGTTAATTTAATTAAAAAATAATCAAAAAAATTACATGAATAAATACGAAATTTGTAATATTTATTAAACAAATAAAAAATATTTTATATATAAAAAGCAAAAAAAAATAAATTTAACAAAAATAAAAAAAATTATAAAATAAAAAAATTAATTAATAAATTCTAATAAGTATATATATTATGTTTATATTAATATATATATTATTTGAGAGAAGTTTTGTTAAAAAGGGCTTATATTGGGGAGGGAATTTGAGGGATTTTTTTAATTAAAGAGAGAGGGCATTTGAGTCATTTTGGCAGGGGACAGGGGGGAGCTTGACAGTTGGGGGGGGGTGGGGGGGGGTGGTAAAATTCTAGAATCTATCAAATAAATATATTTGATGAAGCTGAAAATGTGTAGACCTGGCCGACGGTTCGGTTCCCGGTTCGGAACCGAACCTAACCGGCCGGTTCCCGGTTCCACAAGTGTGGAACCGGAACCGAATCGGTTAATTCCGGTTCGGTTTCGGCTCCACAATTAAGTGGAATCGGAACCGTGAACCGAACCGGTCGGTTCCGGTTCGGTTCGAACTTTTTTTTTAATTATATAAAAAATTCGAAAATAAATTAGATTAATTTAATAAATAAATAAAATTATTAAATTGAAGAGCTTGAACTTAAATTTTAAAAAATTTAAGTTGCATACGTATCCTCCAGGGATGAGAGGAATCAAAACTCACGTAGTTCCATTACAATTTTAAGATATTTCCCCTTTGGAAATTTACAGTTTTGGCAGGGGACAGGGGGGAGCTTGACAGGGGGGAGCTTGACAGTTGGGGGGGGGTGGTAAAATTCTAGAATCTATCAAATAAATATATTTGATGAAGCTGAAAATGTGTAGACCTGGCCGACGGTTCGGTTCCGGTTCGGAACCGAACCTAACCGGCCGGTTCCCGGTTCCACAAGTGTGGAACCGGAACCGAATCGGTTAATTCCGGTTCGGTTTCGGCTCCACAATTAAGTGGAATCGGAACCGTGAACCGAACCGGTCGGTTCCGGTTCGGTTCGAACTTTTTTTTTAATTATATAAAAAATTCGAAAATAAATTAGATTAATTTAATAAATAAATAAAATTATTAAATTGAAGAGCTTGAACTTAAATTTTAAAAAATTAAGTTGCATACGTATCCTCCAGGGATGAGAGGAATCAAAACTCACGTAGTTCCATTACAATTTTAAGATATTTCCCCTTTGGAAATTTACAGTTTTGGCAGGGGACAGGGGGGAGCTTGACAGGGGGGAGCTTGACAGTTGGGGGGGGGTGGTAAAATTCTAGAATCTATCAAATAAATATATTTGATGAAGCTGAAAATGTGTAGACCTGGCCGACGGTTCGGTTCCGGTTCGGAACCGAACCTAACCGGCCGGTTCCCGGTTCCACAAGTGTGGAACCGGAACCGAATCGGTTAATTCCGGTTCGGTTTCGGCTCCACAATTAAGTGGAATCGGAACCGTGAACCGAACCGGTCGGTTCCGGTTCGGTTCGAACTTTTTTTTTAATTATATAAAAAATTCGAAAATAAATTAGATTAATTTAATAAATAAATAAAATTATTAAATTGAAGAGCTTGAACTTAATACGTATCCTCCAGGGATGAGAGGAATCAAAACTCACGTAGTTCCATTACAATTTTAAGATATTTCCCCTTTGGAAATTTACAGTTTTGTAATTATCAATCATCATTATCAGTTGATCATTCAGCTCCGGTTCCGCTTGCACTTGTTGTTGCATATGCATTATCGAACAAGTCTTCAAAATCATCGGGGGCATCTTCTTGTTGTCTCAGATCAGCTCGAGTCCAATCATCCACACAAGTTGTTGCTTCTAGAGTGCTTGGATGTAATGAAGATCGTCTAGCTTCCAATATATTGTCTCCCAAGCTGAAGGCTTGCTCAACCGCAACGGTGGAAATAGGTGATGCCAGTATCTCTTTAGCAATAATTGATAAAACATGATATATATTTTGATGTCGGTTCCACCATTCAAGGATTTTAAAATTTTTACTAACTAAACTTTCAGTAGGAAACTCGAAATTTGTAGATAAATAATTATCTAATTCGGGGTTATTAGCTTTTTTATTTCGTTGCAGTAACCAACGATCCCCAGCGCTAAGTCTTGTTTGAATTACCGGTTCGCTACTACTAGATTCACCTAATGTTCCTAAGTTATATATCACAATATAATCATTAAATAACTCAATTAAATCATTTCTTAATCTCACTATTATTATTGTAATATCAATTTCATTTAATATTCCTAAATAACCATAATAAGTTTGTAAAGAACTATTCAAACCTTCTAATTTAAATCTAGGATAAAAAACAGCAGCAATAAGATAAAGTAAATGAATTTCTCTAAAATAATTCAACAATTTTACCTTCATAGTAGTAATGGCTTCGAACAAAACAATATCATTAGGATCGCTACTGTCAACATGTTCATCGAGAGTCCCAACAATATTCAAACTTTCAAGAAGAAATAAATGTGTTGTAGGATAATAAACTCCGCTAAAAATTAAAATACATCATTAAAAAATTTTAAAATATCTAAAAAAATTTCAAAAATATCATATTGACTAGGAAAAAGTGTGATATTTTGAACATGTTGAGAAAAAAACTACATAATGCATCTTTGTATTGTAATGCTTGACATAAAAGAAAATAAGTTGAATTCCAACGTGTTGGAACATCTCTTGAAAATTTAATCGGTTTAATACCATTTATTTTACAAAACTTGGCACATTCTCTCCTAACTTGAGAATATGACCAAATACAATTAAGTGCCGTCTTAATAGGATCAATGAAAGGTGATAATAATTTCAGACCATCTTGAACACATAAGTTAAGGACATGACATGTTCAATGAATATGAAAAAACCGACCCCCTAAATTTGGTTGACATATTTCTTTTAAATCATTGATGGATGCAGTATTTGCAGATGCATTATCAAATCCAATTGTTAAAATTTTATCTACTAAATCATATTCATAAAAAATTACCTTCATCATTCTATAAATATTTTTTGCAGTATGTTGGTCATCCAAAACTCTAAATGCAATAAGTCATTTTTGCATGGTAAATGATGCATCAATCCAATGACAAGTCACACTCATGTATGAGTGTGCTTGCCAATAGTCACTCCAAATATCAGAACATATAGAAATACGACCTTTAATCTCTTTAAATATTTCATTTAAAATAATTTTACCATCTTTGTATAATTTAAAAATATGACGTTTTGTTGTGTTTCGAGTCATTCTACATGCAGCAGGATTTAAAGCATTATGCATATAATTAGTAAAATGAAGTTTTTCACCAAAGCTAAAAGAAAGATGTGCCATATAAGTTAATTTCGTAAATTCTTCTCTATTTTTTGCATCAGAATATTTAAATAAATCTACAGCACTCGTACCTCTACCTCTACTAGATGATGCGTACCTGGCCATTTGAGTTTGCGTCGTATTAATTTCAAGTTCAACCGCATGATGTCTTTCCAGGTGGTTGATCATATTTTCGTATCCACCAGAAAATTTGTAGGAAACCCCACAATGGTTGCAAACTGCTCTTGAACTTTCATCGTCTTGGCGGTCTAAATGAAAATGAATTTTGAAAACATCCGAGGAGCGAGCTTTAACTTCTCTTCTCCGTGATTGTGAACCGACACTAGGGCCGCTCTCTTGGGTTAGCATATTTGACATTATGTTCTCAGATGAGCTTGCCATTTTTTGTTTAAGAAATAAGTAAAAAGAATAAGAAAATTGACTAATTGAGAATAATAATAATTAATTGAGATTGGGAATAAGAGAATTGTAAGAATTGAGAGAGTTGAGAAATTGTTGTGTTGAAATAATGAAAAATGACCCCTATTTATAGAATTTTAGAATTTTTTTTGATACCGAAAATGTCCATAAATATAACAGTTTTATTACCGTTATTAGGGGTATAATAGGAATTATATAATATTACTATTTTTTTTAATGGCCAACGACCATTATTTTTTTTTAATCACGGTTCCGGTTCCGGTTCCGGAACCGGAACCGTCCGGTTCCAACCGGTTCGGTTTCGGTTCGGTTCCGATTCCGAACCGGAACCGGAACCGTGGCCTGGTCTAAACATGTGGATCATGAAGAAAAGTTGGCTGCTTGACAGAGAGAACTGAGCGACCTGTGTTAGTGTCCTATAACCTCAGCGGTATAAGATAAGCCTCTGTTTGGTCTGTATGTTTTTAGGTTCGTCTGTGGATGCAGATGAATGTAACAACAGCTTTAGGATGTGGTTCCATTTAACAAGTTAATACACATGCAAATGGATTTAGAAAAGGGGAAACTATAACATTCAATGAGAAAATCTTTTCTTAAATAGATTGTAAAGCTGAACTATCAGAAGCATGCCTAAGTCGTCACCAAATTTGGCACAAGCACATAAATTTCTTTTTCATTAAATTCTCAGTATTTAAAACGCTTATCAATACGCTACTGGGTCTTGAAAAGCATCTTTAAATCTTTAGCCTGCAATACATTTGAAACAAACTTGGGTAAAAGAATACTATAACAATCAGAGGTGCCAATCTGGTCAATATTCCCTTATGATCGACAATAACTCCTGCAAAACAAATTCAACGCATGAGCTATATATGATCACAACTAACTTCAGGAACGAGAATTCATCACAACCCCCTTCAATTTTGTTCAAAACACAGCATAAATTACTACAAAACATAATTATAAATCTTATCCAAATAAGATGAAATTCCCTCGACGTGTGCATCAAGTTCAAAATTGGTTTGGGAGAGGGGATCCTTTTCCAGTTGGATAAGGCAAACAATTCGTGAATTGAGTAAGGCCTTTACCGTCTCACTTTTCCAAGGCCGTTATTCCTGGCGGAAATAGAGTAAGGTCTTTCCCTACCTTCTCTCTTCTCTTTTGACTTTAGTTCGGGATTACTCTCGGACCATAGGCTAAGATAAATAGATTCAATGAGATATGAGATGAAATGTCAGCATCTCACCTCACTTGATTGTCACTAAAATTGTATAAACTATGATTACTAATGCTCACAAATTTGTTGCTTTCTTCATCTTCGGAACTCAAAAAATATACATACACACACAGAGACATATATATATATATAAACAATCAAAATCTAGTTCACATCTTATAGTTCAAAATATTTTTTTGTCTTTATATGCCCTTAGTCTACATCAATATGACATGAGTCTCACAGTGTGTGTGTATATATAGAGAAAGAGAATACTAGACAAAATTACCAAGGATGCTTCCAATTTCGATAAATAAATAAATAAATAAGAAATAAATAAAAGTGAAAATGACCTCAACAGTGTTAGAGTGTATGCCATAAAACCAGTTATGGATGGTATGGTTTAAGAAATAATGTTTGTAATACAATTTATTATTTATTAATAAAAGACAATATTTTTTTCTACACATTTTTTACATCCATATTTCATGTGTATGTCCCGAGACATTATGTCAAATAAATATCGTTAATTCAAAGAAATTTATGATTATGAGAGTCAACGATATTCTATAATATCCAATCATTCGATCCCTTAGTTTCCCACTTTACACTATCGTTAACGAAAATAAGGAAATTACCTTCAAAGCCCTCCATGTCATGTATGACACATAAGAATGGGTGATGGTATATGAGAAACCATCTGGCACCACAATGATCTTATGAATGACATTATTGATGGTGATTTTAAGCCCCGAGGAACTCTGAAGTATGAACAGGGGTTTAATGGGGTTTGTACTTAACAGATGGTCCAAGGTCTTTATAAGGATAAGAGATCAGATGAATGGCCCGAGCTCATAATACATAGGAACACCTAAGGAAAGAGCTTGTTGAAGATAATAGGTTTGGATACCGACCCGACCTGATGAGAACATATCATATTCGATAGCACTTAAACATCCGTGAAGTCTGACCCGATGTGGTCCGTGATTACCGACCTGACCTAATAAAAGAAGCTAGGTCAGATTCGACCTTAGGAAGAACATCAGTATCATACTCTGAACCAAGCACCATATCATCCTCTGAAATCATAATCGACTCTGCAGGTCAGACCTGGTAAAAGAAGCAAGGAAGAGAATCGACTCAGCATTATTCACCCCGGCACACCGA
Organism: Zanthoxylum bungeanum; assembly: GCA_019454045.1. Classification (NCBI taxonomy): domain Eukaryota; kingdom Viridiplantae; phylum Streptophyta; class Magnoliopsida; order Sapindales; family Rutaceae; genus Zanthoxylum; species Zanthoxylum bungeanum. The sequence goes on from SKCR01031756.1 coordinate 152,927, forward strand.
CCCATGGGTTTAGGTCAGGGTTGTAGTATCATGTCCTTATATATGAATGACTTAAGCCCTACATAAAAATTTGAGCCTCAAAAAGGCTGATATGACGGGAGTTGGTCAACAAATTTCCTACTGACACACAGAACAGTGTGGGAGTGGTTGAATTACAGGCTACCACATGGGCAAAACGTGTTACAGAGGATAAATGTGGGATGATGGCTTTTTACTGAGAGAGGTGGTTAAGTCAGAATACCAGAGCTACTGTTTGAAGAGCAGTTGGGTAAAAGGATTATGGGCGACAGTGATAGGCTGACGTGAGCTGACATCACGAGTTGGTGCAACAGTGGATTTAGAAGCCTATATAAATAGGTTGAAGACTCTGATTTAAGGGTTGGTTCCTTTAGGGTTAGCAAATTTTTACATTTTATAACTTATTAAATAGCTCTAAAAAGCTTAATGATAGAGAGAGCAAGCTGGTCGGTATAGGAATCTAACATACCATAGTACTGTTGCTTGAGTTTCGGAGACAGTGAACTAAGGATGTATGATTTAACCCTTAAGTCATCATCCTTCCAAGTTTCAAAAACTTGGCGTTCCTCCTCCGAAGCATCTGCACCCACTGCAAGGGGCAACGGACCCTCAAGAACATAACCCAGCTTTTCGGAATCGAGGACAATCCTCAAATCCAATTCCCAGTCTGCAAAGTTCTCAGCGCCTTTCAGTTTGTTCGCATCAAGCATACGAGCAAACTGATTTGTGGATTGTCCCGCCATCGCCAATCTATCATATAGATCACGAAAAACGGTTAGCAGAAATAAAGCAGTTTCATATAATATCAAAAGCATAAACTAGATCATGGATTTTTAATCTAATATGCCCCTCCCACTAAATCATGCAATACTGTAATCCCAAAACAAAATACAAATATTTAATAATTAAATTAAATACTAATAGTGAAAAGTGGATCGCGTGAATATATTTCGGCTCACAGCAGAGGCACGGTCTCGCCTACGTATATTCATCAGGTAGACAACTCATTTGTCAATCATTCACTAATGACTCCTAAGTATCCGGTCCTGGCCGTTTCTCGTTGTCGCTGCGAAGGCAGGCCCACAAGGAGACGTACCAAGGTTAAACTAGTCAATGGTAAATTCAAGTTACTTACGTAATCCTGACAGCTAGGGCACGTTCAGAATTCCGCTTTTACTTGAATTTACCTAGTATCTGATATACATCCGGTATAAATAAATCTTTATCGGCTACATCCTCACAGCAGAGGCACGGTCTCGGATGTAGTCACAAAGAAGTATTCATAAACCGTATTGACAAGACGGACCATATAACATGCATCAAATACAAAATTACATTCAAACATTATTATTTAGGGATTTTCCGCTAAGTGTCATACACCCTAAATCTAACCAATTTAGATCCTAATAAGCATGCATAAAGTCTAGAAAACATGATTAAACATTGATTCAATGAAGGCTAATCATATTAGGTGGCCTAGAATCAGACTCGCTCTGATACCATTTTATAGGGGTTAATTAGGGGGTGAATCCGGTAACGCAGCGGAAGCGGTGAAAATCCGATTTTCAGATTTCAAAAATTTTTCTCGGATTAATTAAATAAACATATTTATTTAATATTCCAATAATCAAATTATGAAAATAAATTCAATAAAACAATTTTAAGTGAATTTACCGAAATGCCCTTGCTTTGGTATTTTGTCCGTTTTAGTCCGAAATTGATCCAATCAATTTTGAATGATTCTAAATCATTTCTAAGATGAACTTATGATGTTCAAAACATCAAAACACCAAAGGAACCAAAATCCCCAATTTTTCTTCACAAGGCCGAGAGCCTCCATTAGGGAGCATTTTGTGCATTTTGCACTTTCATGCTTCAAGACACATCCAAATGATATCCAATCAACATGAAACTTTATATGCATCATATACACACATAAATACACAACATATATGAAAACCCCCAAATTTGGAATTAGTTAAAAACCCTAATTTTTCAATTTCCTCAAATTGGACAATTAGACCAATACATTAAATCAATTACTTCAATCATCATTCTTCCATCCAATCCAAGTCTCAACATAATGAAACAACTCAAGATCAAATCTAGGTCATTTAAGAGTGGGTCAATAACTCTAGATTAGCAACATGGTTTCATAAACCTTAAAAGAATGTTTACAACTACACTAGTTACAAACTTCCTTCATCATATGCTTTACACCTTCACCAAAACTTCCATCAACAAAAACCACAAAGAACAAAGAAGGAAATAACCTAAGGATATCATATATTGAAGCCTAGATCCTAAGGAACAATTTCCTTACTAATAGTAAGTTGGAAAAAACTTACTAAAATTAAGCTTTCCTTTGATCTTTCTTTCTTTCTCAAGCTTCCTTTAGGTTTCTTCAATGGTTTGTTTTTGTTTTAGTAAAGTGTATTAGGTTTTAATGAAGATGAAATGAAAACAATATATACTTGTAATAAAAAAACCTTGGCCGAAATTACAAGCATTCATTTGGCAATTTTTCATTTCAATTTCATTTAACTAAAGTTTGGTCAACTTGATTAAATATCTAAATAACAACTTTATTAGATATTTATTTAAGTCAACAATTGCAACTAACATCATTAACTTTAAATATCATAATGTAAGATATTTATATTTTAATTAATTTAATCATTTAACAATTAAATAATTAATTAATTAATCAAATACAAATATATTAAATATATGTATAATATTACATTAATATTAAAAACATATATATTCATTTAGGAAATAAGTCAAATAACTCATTTTGACTATTAATTAATGTGTATTTAAATTAATCAAGTATTAAATGTAAATACACAATAATTAAGCAAATGACTATCTAGTCTCTTTAGCATGTATCTTGTGTTTAACCATTAAACGACTTTATAAATAATCAATATTATTTATTAATGTTGCTCTAGTGCTCTACGAGTATGTTTCATTATTGAGACTCTCTAGATTCAGGTATATCCGTCACGAAATCAAATTTCATGTCCATAATCTATCCACCCGTAGATTATGACGATCACGGATAATCTCGCTGAACCATACAGGTCGAGGTCATGGAAAATGTATAATTCCTCCGTCACAGGTATCCGGATAAATCCCAGAGATATAGATGTAAACGTCAAATCTCTATCGGGATTATCCAGTCGACTATTCTATTAGCAATCTAAAAAAGAATGTTTAGAACTAGCTTCTAAACTTTACCACGGGCCCATGGTTTTATCTGATTGCTAATCATATGGACTACCTATGCTCTAATACACAGAACTGACGGATCCTATATTGATACACATAGGACACCCTGAGGATCTATCTACACCCAACGAACAGGCGGAGGTCTGATCTAAATAGATCGGTGACGTGACTGCCGTCTAAGTGTAGAAGATGTCTCATGTGCCCACAATGGCATCTCAAGTCTAAGAATCACAAGTGCTACTCAACCCAAGAAGATTCTTATTGACGCTGGTGTACCATCCATTAAGAATCTTCGGTGAGTCGTTCAGTGTTTATCCGCTATAAACACCTACACGTCTATACTAGTCTCTAAGACTAATGGTTCATTGAGAAACCATTGGAATCATATATTCCAGTATACGACATGTACCAGTCTCAACGGGTTTACTATATTGACCAAGTAGTGTAAACCTTGACCAGGAACTGTCTGAGAATGACAACGTCATGATACTTCTCAATGTCCGTTGCGACGCTTTTGCAACTGTATCATGACTAATCATTCTCGGGTCATTACGTCTTTACCATATAGAAATATAGATTATATTATAGAAACTGTATATATTATTCATAATAATAATGTTTTACAGAAGTATTTAATAGAAATACAACCGGGAATTGGCGCTCTGAGCACCAACCCCAACACTTAATTCATTTGTTTAGCCTCAGGTTCGCTCGATGGACCTCTGTTTTAAAATTTATCCTCGGCCCAAAACCCCCGCAACCCACCAAAGAACCAAGCTCCACATGCCCAGGCCCACCAAATCCCCTCTAAAAATATCCAACACATTAAACACATGTTAAAATCTAAGTAAATCACATGCCTAAATTAAATAAATCAAATCAAATCATATAAATCCATTTCCTAAACTAAAACAAATCACCTTCCTAAATTGAATAGATCTTTTCCTTATAACACACTAATAAAAGATACCCCCATGATTGCATGATTTTTTTTCCTTCCCATGCAAGGAAAACCCTAGCCCACTCCTATAAAAAGAGACATAAACCAAACCTTAAGACCTGAAGCATTCACGACACTTTGAACCAAAAGAACCATAATCTAGACGCCCCCTCTCTCCTCTCTCTACAAAAAGCCAACGTTAGCACTGCACTTACACGGCCACAACCAACACAGCCACTCACCATGAAACCCTCAAACAACAACACAGCCTATGCTTAATCATACACAGCCACGCCCCAAACAAATCAACATGTAAACGCAAGCAGCCCTCACTCACAGACCCATAAGCCGAACACACCTCACACTCATTTGCACCATTCTCAGCCACCACTCCCACACTGATTGAATAAACAAACAAAAACCCTTAACCCAGAGCTCATTCACGTCCAAAACACACACAAAATAGCCCTCACATTGCCGCAAAATAGCAACCTAAAATAGTCCCCCTTCACGCCAAATAGAAACCAAGAAAACAGAGCTCATTCACGCCGCAAAACAACAACCTAAAATAGCCCTCCTTCACGCAAAACATCAACCTAAAATAGCCCTCATTGACGCTAAACAGCAACCAAGAAAACAGCCCTCATTCACGCCAAACAACAACCAGCAAAGTACCTCTGCACTGCCGCAAACCACAACCAAAAACAGCCCTTGAAAGTCCCCCAAACAGCCCTCATTCACGCCAAACAACAACCAGCAAAGTACCCTTGTACTGCCGCAAACCACAACAAAAAATAGCCCCTGAAAGTCCCCCAAACAGCCCAAAAAATAGTCCCCAAATAGCCCCACATTCACGCCAAACAACAACCCAAAAATAGCCCTTAATCACTAAAAAAATTGCACCCTAAAACAGTCCATAAATCACCAAAAAACTGCACCATAAAATAATCCAAAAACAACATCAAAAATAGCAAAAACAGCATCCCAAAACAGTGAGGCGACGAAGGAAAACATTGAACCAGTGAACCGAAGGAGTTGTTGAGAATTAACCCTTCCGACGGCCGCGTAACGCACTTCCAAGAGGCGACTTAAAAGGTAAGACCTGAGTGCACCCTTTTATTTATTCTCGTTCATCTTTTTAATTATTAATATTTCTTAGCATGCATATTGTTGGTTCATGTACATTATTGTTGTGGGATGAATGATTTTGTGCTATCTCTCGTGGTATATCGGATGGAAACCCAGACGTAAATTCCGTAGCTGAATCTAAATGGACGGTAGTGCGGTATGAACTTGGGATACAACTCCACGTACTACTTGAGAAACGCACATTTTCGTTTTATCTAATCTTGTGTTTATCCATGGTTCATTAGAAATAGCACGTTATCTCCATGCATGATTTAGTTATTTCTTTCGCATTAGGAACTTAATTGTATCTTTTCAATGTTTATGTTTAGATAATTATTATTTATTTATGTTTCCACATTTATCAATTTAATATGTTTATGAAATTGTGTGCTTACCGTATGTCGATTTACTTTTATGCATGCAAACATAGATATAGGTTCTACTCATATGTATGCAAACTTAGATATAGGTTATTCTTGCATATGTATGTTGCGTAGACTCGATTATATTATCGCATAAATTCGTTCATTACAAGTGGAATAAGTAAGGGACCATTCCGAACCCAACGGTTTGAGGTCTTCCCTTGCGAGGGGTGAGTGCGGCCTTAAATAATTTCCCAGTTCACACTGGGTGGCGACTCCTTTATTCTCCGATTTAGTCCCCCGTGGGATACTCCGTACTCCCGGCTGGGCCGCGAGCCTGGAACAGCATCGCCGATTTCTGTGTCCTACACAAGCCATGATGGAGAGAATTGAAAAGTTGGAAGAGGGAACGGTGAGAGAACAAATGCATGTAGGACCTAGTCGAATGAGGGAAGGTATCACCGGTGAGGCTGGCCGCCATCGAAAGGGAGCGAATGACTAGGAAAATGAAACCCAGGAAAGTGGGATCAGAAGATCGAGATAGAAATGAGCCAAGGCCGGATATTCATTGCAACAGAGTTAGCAGACAGAAGAATTCGGGACCATGCTAGCAGAGGCTCAAGCCTTCATTCCCGAGAAACTTGGCTACAAGGCTAACATCCCCACATAAAGTTTCTCATGTAGTAAAGGATGATGCATATACTGCCTTCAACGGGCCTTTGGCGCAGATAGTTTGTGAGACACAGGATAAATATCTGCTGACGAAACCCGGCACGAGGAGATTCAAGATAGACATGAGGGATCAAAGGGTCTATTGTGCCCACCATAAAGCAAACAGACATAGCACAGAGAATTGCAGGGATCTGTAGGAGCAAGTCAAGGACCTAGTAAGAAATGACTACCTCGGTGAGTATATCGATCATGAGGTCATGAGGGCAGGGCAGCGCAGATAGCGAAAGTCATCAGCCCAGGTACCTATCACCTTGAGCAGCTGGACGGTACCAGGCTAAAAAATCCTTGGAACGCTAAGATGCTGATGAGGTATTTCCAATAGAGCCTCTCTTAAAATGACCCTCAAGAGTTGTAAGAACAGCAATAGGTCATAGGAATATGAATAAGGCTTTCCCTTTTCAAATAAAAACTTGCTTAGTCATGCTTGTTTTTATTTAGATGAGAAAGACTTGTTTGATATTCTTGGGAAATATTCGCGGTGGGGATACATCAAGATGTAGGAAGTGGGAAAGGCGCGAAACCCATGGCACATCAATCCCTGGTGTCATTATCAAACCCTCGGGCTAGAGCGTTAACACCCAATGACTTACACCTTTGGGGAATTCGGGATGCATCAAAGAGTGTAGGACACGTGGGAAAGGCAAAAAACATGTGGCACACCAATCCCTGGTGTCATTATCAAACCTCCGAGTTAGAGCATTAACATCCAATGACTTACAACTTTGAGGAATCAAAGCGAGAAGACATGCGTAGCGATTGGCTCATCTGGTATCCATATCACACTCGGTGAGAGAGTCGGTGTGGCGTTTGGTGCCCTAAGGAAGGCCTCCGTGGCGTTTGCGGGGCTGAGGTTTTTTCCTAGCATAAGGATATTCCTTATAGCGTTGGTCACCCCTCCGGTCTGTAGCTCGATTCACTGAGACGTCTAGATTGTAAGGTTCAGAATTGTTATTTTTGGTAACGTAGGGCATGACATTACCTTAAGTTCCCTCGTTGTTTCTTTTTGGGTTAGTACGAGGTATGTGGTAAGTCACATTTTATTGTCATTGTCATTTGTTTTTGTTTTTGTTTTGCTGGACGACTTGGTGTGGGACACCATTACCAGTTTCCATGGAGATGGATGGAGGTTGATAATATTCCCTCATGGCTAGTCTTGGTAAGAAAATGTGATGTCTTGGGGTCGGGTACATCCAACGAGGTCTTGTTATGTTTGTTGGCAAATATTCCCTCATGGTTAGTCTGAGTTTCTCCCCTATTTCCATATTCGAATGGCACAAGAAGGGAATATTCTCTTATGGCCAAGTGATTATATCGGCTCGGGGTCGAGTACGTCCCACCGAGGCATTGTTATGTTTGTTGGCATATGGTCAAAGTTTCTCCCTCATAGCCATGTTCGAATGGCACAAGGAAGGAACATTCCATTGTGGCCAAGTTATTGCATCGATTCGGGGTCAGGTATGTCTCATCGAGGCCTTATTATGTTTATTAGCATGAGGTTGGAGTTTCTCCATCATGGCAAGTGTTATTGGTATAAGGAAGGAATATTCTATTATGGCCAAGTTATTGCATCAGCTTGGGGTTGGGTACGTCCCATTGAGGCCTTAGTATATTTGTTAGCATGAGGTTGAAGTTTCTCTCCCATGTCCAAGTGTTGAATGACACAATGAGGGAACATTCCATTATGGCCAAGTTATTGCATCGGTTCGGGGTAAGGTACGTCCCACCGAGGCCTTATTATGTTTATTAGCATGGGGTTGGAGTTTCTCCCCCTTGACCAGATGTTAAATGGCACAATGAGGGAGCATTCTTTTGTGGCCAAGTGATTTCTTTGGCTCGAGGTCGGGTACACCTCACCGAGGTCTCATTTTATTTGTTAACATGGGTGTGGAATGTGGTTAGGCAGAAGACTGATGTCTCTTTGAAGAATTTTGAATCTGCTAAGTGAAGCATCCTAAGAATGAAATTGTGTTGTGTGGGGCTCGGGCACCAATATCTGCTTGTGGTGTGGTCCATTAGGGAATGGCTAGAATGACTGGTTAAATTTACCAAGTGTTTATTAAAGTTGATTAGGTCAACATGTTGAAATGGAAGTTGCCCCGGCTCATGTCTTTATTTAGTATGTGTATCAATGTGAGGGATGCAAATGCAAAAATTATATTTTCATTCATGAGAATTATTTACAACGGGCCCTTTCGCGGTTACCATACATACAAAAAGGGATGGAAATGGCATAAATTCAGGCATATGGGTCGTACGCATCTTTAGGAGGGTTGTCACAAATGACGAGAGGTCGAGATCCACTTAGGTAGGAGGCACCACTGACACTGGCACGAGGTCTTATATGGCCTCAGGTTCTTCTGGGGTAGGGCCGAAAGCCTCCTCTTGTGTAATTTCCTCATTGGCCACCTTCAGGACCTTGTTAAGCATCTCCAAGTCTAGGTTGAGCTGCGTCATCTCGAACATTTCGATGGATTCCCCCAGCCATCTATTTTGGCCTCCTACTTAACGACCTCCAGGAGGCCAAGCAGCTCTGCATTTAATCTCTTCAACTCTTCTTGGGACTTAGCTATCTCATCCCAAGCCTCATCCAGCTGATCTGTTTTCTCTGCAAGCTTGCTCTTAATCATGGTGGTTCGTCACCGCTTGAGATTGAGTTTGTCTGTCTTCTGGGTAGCCTCGGCCTTAGCCTCATCCCTCCATTTCTTTGTAATATCTGAAGCTCGACGGAGGGAGGCAACCTCAGCCTTAGCTCCCTCATCGGACTGTCTCTATGCCTAAGCTTCCTCAAGCTACTTCGAGAGCTCTTTCTCCCTCTCGGTCAGATAACTCTGGAGTCTCTGGGTCTGACCCCCCTCAGAAATGGTGCTCGTCAGCACGTCCATATTCGTGACCAAGAGATAGGCCAGCTACACGATAGAAAATAAGATCAATATGATAAAAAGAATGGATGGTGTATTTATAAAGGGGAAGTCTACTGAATCTTGCGTGCAATCAGCCAGTTATGCGAATGACATCCTCGGGGGACATGTCCTCGTAAGTTGTGGCTTGGTCGATGGTCACATGCTTGTCCATGAAATTGATGGTGGGGAGAAGATTGGACACACCCCCATCACGTCCTCCGTGAAGTTATTGATCCCCAACTATGGAGTGTCCCATTGATTTGGAGAAGGGGCAGTCATGTATTTGCCTTTCTTGCCCATGTCTTCTTTCTGGGAGCCCTCTCTCCATGTTCTTTGGTTTCCTCATCCCCGACTTGATGGAAGCACCTTTTAGAGGGTCAGAAATGAGCATGTGTTTGTGATGGCTAGAGAGTATTTGTAGTTTGGGTTGGCTCAGGGACACTTGAAGTTAGGGGTGTATGGGTCGATTATTGGCTGGTTTGAGGTGCGCTTGAGGTCTCGGGAGATGGAGCAGTTGTATGAGTTAATTTACGTCGGGCCTCTGGTGGAATCGAGGTTATGAATCGGGAATGAGCACTATTAGACCTGCCCTGGGGAGCTCGCATAGCCTCCCGAGCAATTTGGATGGGGCTCTTGAAACCATACATGCCTGCAAACAAAAGAAGAAAGTAAGAACATGTAAATAAGCAAAACAGAAAAAAAGAAAATGACAAGACACTAAACATAAAGTCGATGGGCCGGTTAAAAATTACCAGTCTGCCTGGACTAGGGTGGTGGAGAGCTCGGGGTGAGGCCCAAATCGGTGAGGGCAGAAAGGTTGATGAGGTCCATAGCCTTCGAATTCATGCGACTTCCTTACTCTGGCCCTGGTATCATGATGGACTTTTGGGAAGTCGCCTCAGCAAGCTGCAAAAGGCATAGAAGTTAGTAGATCATTTAGATCGGTCATAAGGAAAAGAAAGGTCAGGTTATTACCTCCCACTCGAAATATGTTCTGAACTGTGAAGCGTTCACCAACACCCCACAAATGCCTTCCCCATGGGCCTTTAGCCTAGAACCACTTGTCTTTAAAATTCTGATTAGTGGCTGGGAGATTGGTGATGATGTGGGGGATCCCGGCGTGGGCTGAAAGGTAATACCAACCCTTGTACTCTTTTGGGTTGGCATTCATTCGGTACAGCTTCTTCAGTCAATGAGGGTTGGATCTCTCAGCCTGGCTTGACTCCAGATCAGGTAAAGGCCGGCCAATACCCTCCATCTATTTAAATTTAGCTGGCATGAGGCTAGGTTCATGGCTGTCAGCATCTTTGCAAAGTACTTGTACATGGGCAAGCGCAACCCCATATCAAAGAAGGTCGTGCACAGCGCCACTTGGTCGTCACTGGGGCGGCTTGTCAAATCCCATTCCCTAGGGACTTGTAGACTGATGGGCTCGAGGATGTCAAACATTTCCCTCAGTTGTTACATGTCAGCCTCAGTTATTGATGAAGCCCGATCCATGTCGAGATTCACGAAGTCGAGTTGGGGATGATTTGGCTCGAGTCAGGGCACCATTCTATGGTAAGAATGATTCTCCTCTTCAGATATGGTCGGTGTGGTGTCGTAGTCATCGAGACTTTCTGATACCGAGCTATGGATAGTCTCACTCACGGGCGATATGGTAGGAGGCAAGGTATCATAGGGAGTAGGAAAGAAAGTCTCTGAGTCTGACATTCTTGTCAAGACAGAACCCGAGGTGGAAGGTTAGTTCACAATTAAAATTAAATTTATGGTTAGTGGAGTTTACAGTAAAGCTAGGGTTGCTGTGTCATCATCCCTACCAAGAGGCCAACCCTAAAAAAGGCTCTAAGCACCATAACAATGGAAAAACAGTAAATTTATAGAGTACAACCAAGGCAAACACACACACAAAGAACCCGGAAACACATGCCTTATTATCTCTAATAAAAACCCAGAAAACACACACTCGTATACACCCGCAAACAACAGAATTACACCCACACCAATAAACCCACCCTATGTGCTTCCATTAACACAAAAAACTCAGAACAAGCAACAAAAACACAACACAAGCAGGCTATGCCAGCAAGCCATTATCATTATTGCAAACAGAAACATGAACTTGGAGAAAAAAGAACAGTGGGGGACTTACTTGTAAAGATTGAAGATGATGATGAAAGACGCTTGAGGTTGTTTAAGGCACAAAGTTGTAGGAAGCAAGTGTAAGCTCAGAGATTTCTTTTAAGAAGATGAAGTGGTAAAAAAGGGTTTTGGAGGGGAAATGGCCTTTAAATATATTTATCGGGATGGTTTAACTGTTGGATTGAGACATATGGGCAAGATCCGCTCTATGTGTGATGAAGATCTCAACCATTAAAATCAAATTAAATGCTCAGATTGAAGCTACTATTTTAGTAGGGCACAATTTTCATTGGTTTTGAAGCGCAAACCGTGAATGCGTGACATCTGGCATCTCGGGGAGACAAAGCAAAGAGGTGGCCTGACAGACATGATGGGCATTTAAGGAAGGCTATTAAGGTTCCATAACTTCCTAAAAGCGGTTTAGAAACCCAAAAAATACTTTTCAATTGGCGGTAAAAAAGGCAACTATTACAGAAAAAAAAGAATCTGTGACGATACATGTACTTTCGTGACCCGAGGACATGGGCAAAATCTAAACCTTTATTGTAGTTCCCAGCATCAACTCACCAACTCATTGATACTGAGAACTATGGGACATGTGTTGATGGTGATTTTAAGCCCCATGAACTCTGAAGCCTGAAGAGAGGTATAATGAGGTTTGCACTTAACAGATTGTCCAAGGTCCTTATGGGGATGAGAGATCAAATGAATGGCCCGAGCCTATAGTACACAGGAACACCTGAGGGGAGAACTCTTTGAAGAAGATAGGTTGGGATACTAACCCAACCTGATGAAAAGATATCAGATTCGACAGCACTTAAACATCCGTGATGTCTGACCCGATGTGGTCCGTGACTACCGATCTAACCTGATAAAAGAAGCTAGGTCAAATTCAGCCTTATGAAGAACATCAGAATCAAACTTTGAATCAATCACTATATCAACCTCTGAAATCAGAATCGACTCAGCATGTCAGACCTGGTAAAAGAAATAAGGAAGAGAATTGATACATTATCATTCACCCGGGCATACCGACCCGAGGGTTTAGGTTAGGTTCGTAGTATCATGTACTTATATATGAATGATGTAAGCTCTATATGAAATTTTGAGCCTCCAAAAGGCTGATATGATGGGAGTTGGTCAAAGACTTTCCTTCTGACACGTGGAACATGTGTGAGTGGTTAAATTGTAGGTTGTCATATGGGGAGAACGTGTTGCAAAGGATAAATGTAGGAATGATGGTTTTTTATTGACAGAAGATGGTTGAGTCAGAAGACCAGAGCTACTATTTGCAAAGCAGTTGGAGGAAATGAGCTTAGAAGACAGTAATAGGCTGACGTGAGATGACTTCACGAGTTGGTGTAACAATGGATTTAGAAGCCTATATAAAAGGGTTGAAGACTCTAAAAAGCTTAGTGATAGAGAGAGAGAGAAAGATGGTCGGTATTAACTCGAGCTCGTAATAAAATTTCATTTCTTTGCTCCCATGGACGTAGGTTGGAGCCACTCTCCACTGAACCATGTTAAACCTTTATTTTTTCTGTGATTTTCTATTTGCTTGCCAAGTTTGCTTTGGTTCCCAACTAATCAAATAAATTCACGGCTTGGAGAAGGTTTGTTCGAGTAGTAGATTTCTCGAATTACATTTGGAATAAAAAATAATCGTCAACAGATATTAACTCCTATAACACAAATTCAACGCATGAGTTTTGATAAAAAATAACTTCATGAACAAGAATTCATCACAACCCCTTTAAATTTTGTTCAAAACAAATCATACATTATTACAAAACATAATTATAAATCTTATCCAAATAAGATTAATTTCCCTTGACGTGTTCATCAGGTTCAAAATTTGTTTGGGAGAGGGGATCCTTCTCCAGTAGGATAAGGGAAGCCATTCATGAATTGAGTAAGGCCTTTACCGTCTCACTTTTCCAAGGCCATTATTCCTGGCAGGAATAGAGTAAGGTATTTCCCTACCTTCCCTATTCTCTTTTGACTTTAGTTTGGGATTACTCTCGGACCATACGCTAAGATAGAAAGATTCAATGAGATATGAGAAGAAATGTCAACATCTCACCTCACCTGATTGTCACTAAAATTGTATAAACAAATTTATATGATTACTAGTACTCACAAATTCATTGCTTACTTCATCTTCGGAACTCAAATATATATATATATATTATATATATATATATATATATATATATATATATATCAATGCTCAGAATCAAGTTCACACCTTATAGTTCAAAAAAATTTTGTTTTTATCTGCCCTTAATCCACATCAACCTGACCTGAGTCTCACTGTGTGTGTATAGAGAGAGAAAGAATAATAGACAAAATTACCAAGGATGCTTCCAATTTCGATAAATAAATAAATAAAAAAGAAAGAAGTAAAAGTGAAAATGACCTCAACAGTGTTAGAGTGTATGCCATAAAACCAGTTATGGATGGTATGGTTTAAGGCATAATATTTGTAATACAGTTAATTATTTATTAATAAAAGATAATTATTCTCTACACATTTTTACATCCATATTTCATGTGTATGTCCTGAGACGTTATGTCAAATAAATATCGTTAATTTAAAGAAGTTTTTTATTATGAGAGTCAATGATATTTATACGAATAAGTCTTAAAGTAAGTTCTTGGTAAAATATTATTATTATACAACATAATAAAATATCACTCGAGCAATATAGTTGTGTATCGCCTAGATTGATATTTGATGTTAATCGAATGGATGATGAGTCTCATATCATAAGGACACAAACAATAGATGTTTTATTAGTAGAATGAAATATCGAACACGACCATGGAAGTGTAAGATCACATGGTAATATTATCTAAGGATATTGATCTTTTTAATAATACATTAGTGTCTTTATATCCTCTGACTTGAGATCATATTATGACTTGCGCGATAATATAATTGGTTCACTAGTATATCCTCAATATCCACGTCCTTTGAATAAATGCTTGATGGCCTTGAACTATTAGTGTACAATGTCATGTGTGCTTCAATATGGGATCTGATAGCTTTGATAATAAAAACTAGAGATGTTTCATGGAAACTCAAAGTTGTGGATATAAGTCTTTAGCCAAAACAATCGATATCTTAGAGATATTTAATCCACAAGTTCGAGTTTAAAGATATATCAAGTAGAAAAGATTTGACCTAACCATGATTCTGGATTCGATAAGAAACATAAATATTGGAAGGAACGAGATGTCATGCTTGAAGTATATTCTAATAGGGTCATATGTTTGCCCACTTCATTCATCGACTATGGGTCATGGCTTGCGCTAGGCGATTACCTATGGTGTGTGGAATATCATAGAGATTAAATATTAAAGAGTTAATATTATTTCACTGCTACTCGATAATGTACATATGACAGTCGCACAATATAGCTCTCGTCTATATTACAAATTCGAGAATGTTTATTAAAAGTTAATAAATGATTATTTTGGCAAAATAAAATTTCCTAATTTGGATTAGGATATTCGAAATATTTCGGAAATATTAATTTGATTAATAAATTCAAAATATAAAATTATATTTAATTGTTTAAATAAATATTTGATATTTATATTAAATAAATTAAATTTAATTATATGTAATTTTAATTCATTATTAATTAAAATTAAGTAAGATAAATTAATTAATTAATAGTTGATTAATTATTGTGCCAAAATAATATTTAATCTATTGGGCTTTAATTTAGTGGGCTAGCACCCAAATTAATTAGATCCTAATTAAGATTAAATGGGGAAGTCTTTATTTAATTAAGATTCCTAATTTGATTAAGTATCCTAATTTATTTGGGAAAGAATCTTTAAGAGACAAAATTTGATTTGGAGAGATCTTGGAGTGTCCCTATTTTATTGGGATATAATTGAAGCATTCCCCATCTATAAATAGATAGAGAATTCGGCCAAATGAGATATAATTCTCCTTGGCCGAATTTTATTTCTCTCTCTCTCTCTATTTGGTTGTTCCAAGTTTGTTTTAAGATTAATTCAAAGAAATTATTTCTTTGATCCCCATTCTAAGACTTCAACATCCAAGAAAAGAAAAATAGTTTATTTTCTCAAAGTGTGTGCAATTTGTTCGTAAATGAGTGATAGTGTGTCACTAGAGGTGCAACGCTTGGTGCACTACGATAAGGGAAAACATAATGAGGAATTTTAAGAAAGCTTAGAAAAATAATTAACACATCAAGGTATGTTTTATTATTATTAAATATTATTTATATTTATAAAAAAAATTTACATGCTTATAAATTAATATGAATTAATTTTATTTATTTATATTTTTACTTTTGACATTACAAATGTCCACGAACGTGATATATATAAGGAGGGTTAAATGTTTTGAAGTCAAGTTGAAGAAGCTGCTGAAGTTTTTGCTATACTGGTTTCGATGGCTTTTAAGCTATACTCTCAAATGTTTCTCACCTTGACCTAAACCCCGTTACAACCCTTGAAAAGCCCTTATGATTCGTATTCTGCATGTGATCCCAGTGGTGGAGGATGAGAAAAAATACAAGTCTATGGTAGATCATTTCCATTGGAATGAATTTGAGCGATACACATACCCTTCAAATACATAAGAGTCGAGACTTAATTTCCGTAAGGGTCTACGTGTTTAGTTTGCTTCATCTTCAAGTGAAAAGGCTTACTAAGTAATTATAGGTTATTTAAAAAAAAATTCATGATATGTTATAAGTTTTAAAAAGCTTGGTTATTCTTTGTTAATGACATTGCAATTGTGGTGTTTTTTTGGGAAAGTGAATTTGAGTTTTGCTCAAGGACGAGCAAAGGTTAAGTTTGGGGGAATTTGATGAGAATGCAAAGTGTTATGTTTTTATCCCTTAATGTTTAGTCTTTTATACTTATTTGGTGCCTAAATAAGCTTATTGTTTTCATATTTGGTCTAGGATGCAATTGAAGGCTTTAAACACAAACAATGTTAATTGGGCGATTATTAAACAATTTCGACGATGCTATGTAATCTCGGCATAAATTTATCCTTCGAGCTCAAATTGATATGAGATTAGTGGTAATGGAAATTAAATGGAAAGACGATCGTGTGCATATAAAGAACACATGATTTGGCCAATGGACGAGAAAGTTACAAGCGTTTTAAGTTGAACCTCAGAATTAGTCTGCATACAGCAAATGGGAGTGTGAGTGACGTTCATCGGAGAATTCTAATACCCTGAGGCAGTAACTTCATGTTTGAGGAGCGTACGACGGAGTTTCGAATAAACCACGACAATAACTAGACATGCGAGTTATGTTTGAGGGGCGTTCGAACGTAAATTATGAAATTTGAGCGCATATTTCAGTTTTAAAGCATTTTTCCATTCATTTTTGGGTTTTGAAAATCCCATATTACTGCAACATCCCCGATCTGGGAGATGCTACCGGCAGAAGATAGACCGTACTAACCCCATAAGCCTCTGACTCTGATAATTACTATTCAATTACTAATACTTTTTTCTTTAATTAAATATTTATATCGTATATATGGGACCGTGGCCCAAACTTACAACTTAACATACAAACTTAACTCCAACAACTTTATACATAAGGATATATGTTTTTACAATGACTACACATAAGTCAGATACTAGTACATGACTTTTACTTGACTCTGACTGACTCCAGTTGGACTTTTACTCTTTAACTTGGACTGGTGGACTCCAACCCTAGTGACTGCATCAATATCCGTCCTCCCGAGCTCGTCCTCCAAGAATACCTACAACCATAGAAAACTGGGAGTGGGGGGTTAGATCGTCGTACGATCTAAGTGAGTAGACGTAATAATGAAATACTAAAATAATACCATTTGATTTTAAAACCAAAGTTTCAAAAATAACTTATATGAAAACTCTTTTTCTGGAAACTTTGCTTGAAATCTCTTTTATAAAACTTCTTTTTCTGAAATCTATTTTCTAAACCCGCTTCTAAAATCTCTTTTTGAAAACTATTTTCTGGAAATCTAATGTCTGAAACTGATATGTGTCTGAAACACTTGAAGTATGAGGGCGTTACATATCGATGTCCCCTCATACGCCTATCTGGAGCCAGGAATGCAAAACCATGACTTTGGGGCGTTATGTATCGCCATCCCCCAAAGCATGTCACTATTGTCCCTGAAACTGGTGGTCTTGGGGCGTTACGTATCGCCGTCCCCAAGCCACTGAACTAGAGCCGGTAGTGCTGATCCATGCTACTACCTGACCCTGAAACTAGGGTCTAGGGGCGTTACGTATCGCCGCCCCCTTAATCCTGAACTAGGATCTGAGTGTTTTACGTATCACAGTCCCCTCAGTCCTCTACATGTGCACATGTTCTCTATTCGTCAATTCCATACTGCATCAAGTTATATACTGGGGTGAGTTTTTCCGCCATGCCCCGAAAACACAAATCTCATATTTGAAAATATTTATAGCTCAAAACTCATGCTGAAAATAATCTTTCTGAATCATCACCGAATCTAAAAATATTTGTAATAAAATTCGGTCTAACGCCCTATATGCTTTTAAAAAAGTAAGTCTGAATTCAAACTATTAAAAGAAATTAGTTCTGAGAAAATAGGTCCACTCATTGGTTTGGAGTTCGGCTGGCGTTATTCGCTTGTTGAGAAAACTATAGTCCCTACGATGATCTATTATCGATAGTTTTGATTAGAAAACGAACTAAGAGTAAATAGATCGGAATTGAGCTAAGTTTTCTTTTACAAATAAGGGTTATTACTCTGAGGCATATCGTACATATATTATGACGTAATTATACATACGGGTTGATACGAGACTTATAGGGTAGCCTCTAATACGTTCAGGTGAAACTGGAATGGCTTGTAACTGTTTTGGACAAATATTTATTCACGCATCGTGACGCAAGGCAGCCCGCATCATGATGCGGATCGTCCAGAGAGGTGCCAAAGTTTTTGCCATTCACGTCGCGACGCGTGAGCCTTTCGCGTCGTGACGCAAAACACACCATAAGTGTTTCTGGAAAAAAAACCCAGTTCGCGATGCTAGGCCGAAAATTCAGGCCTTCTCATCATCTTTTCATACTCAATTTTTGGCCAACACATCCACACAAACAATAACCTCAATAAACATCTATAACATCATCATTATCAACTTCAAACACTTCTAATCTTATTGATCTTATTACTTCACTAAATTCTTATGATTTCCAAAAACACTAATTGGACACTAGTTCTATAATTAAGTTTTCCTCCATGTCAATTACCAATTAAAAAACCCCAACATGATACTAGCATTCATATATACTCATATTATTAAAAATTTACAAATTTCAATTTGGGTCATGTTTCCTTACATTCTTTATGCTTGATTTTTGTTCATCTTCCAAGTCCTCCCTGGTTGAGAATGTCTTTCCTCTATCCTTTTCCTATTTTATTTCTCCTCTTTTCTTCTTCTTCTTCTCTTTTCTTCCCCAAATTTTTGGTTTTACAAATAGTATCCTTACTTATATAGTGGGGACTTATTTGATAAACTTTACATTATTTTAATTTGAAGAAAATTTAGAAATGTAGAGAGAATTATGGAGATTTCTAGATGGGTCCGGATTCACTATTCATCCGAAAATTTGGGTCTGATTTTTGACTTATTTCTGCTTCGAATTTGGAAATATGTTCAACCCGGAAGTTGTAGGTCTCGATCTCGATTTTCCGGTGATATAAAATTCATTAAAATTGGAGTTCGTATGAGGAAGTTATTGCCTAAACACCGTAGGTTGTCCGGAATAAAACATTATACAATTATATATTGGAACTTCAAGGAATATCGATTGTCCCCCAAGATCACTTCATGAGTGCATATGTGTTCAACATAATTTACATTATTAATATTCGTCCCAGAATGAAATGGTAGTCGAGATTATTGGTCGAAGAAGTTACCGGTCGTTACAATTACTACGATTAGGTTAGAATATTATTCTTATATAAAAAGAGGCTTAAAATCCTCATAAGGGGGAGAACTAAGAATTTTTATTTGAGTTTTTATGTGGGCCATGTGTGGTTAGGCGTTTTTGCTTAGTCGAAGGAAACTAAAGCCTTGGGATCAACATAACTGTGAGATCTAATTTATTTTCGTAGTTTAATTTATACTTTGAGTATCTTATGTTCTTCTGTGCTTAATTTCATGATCGTGTTGTTTGATTGTTAGGAGGCCTAATAGTTTATTATTCATTAGAATCTATTACTAGGTTACTTATCAAATCTGTAATGGTTTGATTCATCTAACTTAAGAAGCAACTAAGGTTTAATGACTTACTACATCCAAAAATATTAAACTTTAGGAAGAATGTGCGACTAAATTAAATACAATCGATTGTGTTTGTATTGCTTAGCTTCATCGATCTCTCAAATTTTTATGGTTGCCACTAGATTAAACCTTAACGCTGATCTCGGGTTGTTTAGTAATTAGGGTTAATTAGATCGCTTTTTTCTAATTGAATACGACTTAGGAGAGATAGGAAAATAATTCCAACAGTGAATATTCAAAGTGTGAATTGATATATATTTACATTAATGATCGTTGTAAAATTCCAATGGTGGATGTTGAGTTAGACCAAGGATTTTTTCTCTTCTTGATTGATCTTAATATTTTGATTTTAATTATTCTTTAGTTGTGTTATTTGAAATTGTTTATGTTAAATCCGCCCCAATCTCTTTTTATTCTCATAGCATAAACTATACTAGATATTCCTTGTGGGGGATGATCCTTACTCGCACTACTACATATATTTTTACGAGTTTAGGTTTTCTTTTTGATTGCCTACAACAGCACACCAATGTTCATCTCTATTGTAATCTTGTTTGATATCCCCTCCAAAGCACCATTTATCTGGTCTTGACAAGAGCTATAAAAGAAAAACTTTAAACAAAGTAGTCAAATGTTGCATCCTCAATCTCATTTTTTGTTACCTCATAACAACCTTGTTTATTATGGAGTCCATTGATTTCATTCTTTCTATTTCTTTCTGAGACAAACCCTATAATCTATTTTATTCTCCTATCATAAACTAGACTAGATACTTCATGTCTGAATGATCCTCACTCGCACTACTACATTTATTTTTATGAGTTTAGGTTTTATTTTTTTGGTTGCCTATAACAGCATACCAACATTCATCTCCATTGTAATTTTGTTTGATATCAACTCCAAATCAACATTTATCTGGTCTTCGCATGAGCTGTAGAAGCAAAAGTTTTCAGCCAAGTATCCTTAATCTCATCTTCTGTTACCTCATAATAACTCTGTTTATTAATGAGTCCATTGATTTCATTCTTTCTCTTTCTTTCTGGGGCATTTAAGTAAAAACAAAAAATTATATTTCTATCCCTTTATTTAAGCCATACCACCCTCAATCTCTATTTCTAGAAAATCTCATCATATTGGAGCCTTCTATCAATTTATTTCCTATATTCTTATGTAGACCCGGCCACAGTTCCAGTACCAGATTTTTTCGGTGAACAGAATCAGATGGTTGCAACTGTTCGAACTGGAATCGTGGGACCGTCCGGTTCCATGATTCTAACTGGAATAATATAGTTTCGTTTGAAACTGTTTGGCCCAACGACTAGTAGCCGTTGGGCTGGCAGCATGGAGCAACGGGTCCTTGCTGCCTTTAATGTTTTTTTGTAAAAGAAAAATATTAAATGTATATGTAATTACTAAATTATCGTTAATAATGTTAATAAAACGGCCAGTTTTATGAACAATTTAGGTATCACAAAAATAATCCAAAAATGTATAAATATGGGTCATTCTTCATTTTTTTCAATTCACCAATTTACATTCTCTATTCTCTATATTTCTTTAATTCTCTCATTCTCAATTCTCTCATCTTTAATTTCCCATATAAATTTAATTTTGCAATTATTCAATATTAACAAAAAATGGCAAGCTCATATGAGAACACCATGTCCAATATACCAACCCAAGAGAGCGGCCAAAGTATCAGTATACGGAGAAGAGAAGTTAAGTCTCGTTCTTTCGATATTTTCAAAATTCATTTTCATTTAGTCAAGACTGAAAATGAAGGTCCAATAGCAATATGCAACTATTGTGGTATATCTTACAAATTTATTGGCACCTCTGGCAATATTAACAAGCACTTGGATAGACATTATGCCACTGAAATTGGATTTAATACAACACAAACTCAAATTGGAGGGTACGCTTCATCTAGTAGAGGTACATGTTCTTTAGATTTATTTAAATATTCCGATGCTAAAAATAGAGAAGAATTGCTAAATTTACTTATATGGCATATCTTTCTTTAAGTTTTGGTAAAAAAAATTACTTTTACTAATTATATTCGAAATGCTTTAAATCCTTCTGCCTATAAAATGCCTAGAAATACAACAAATGATAAATTTTTAAATTATACAAAGATGGTAAAATTATTTTAAATGAAATATTTAAATATATTAAAGACCGTCTTTTTATTTATTCTGATATTTGGAGTGATCATTGGCAAACACACTCATACATGGGTGTGAACTGTCATTGGATTGATGCATAATGGAGCATGCAAAAATGACTTATTGTATTTAGAATTTTTTATGAGCATCATACTACACAATCTAGTAGCGAACCCGTAATACATTCAAGACTTAGCATAAGTGATTGTTGGTGTAACATCTTGTGATATCAACTACCTTTATATTGTGGGACGCTTGATACATAATATAAATTATGTTCGAACACATATACACTCATGAAATGACTCTGAGAATAATTGGTAAATTCTTTGAAAATTCTAATACGAAATTGTACGATGTCTTACTCCGGACAGCCCGTGATATTTGGGCCTTAACGTTTTCATGCAAATTCTGATTTTTATGAATTTTATATCTTCGGAAAGCTAAGACCGAGTCCTACAACTTCCGCGTTGGATATCTTTCCAAATTCGAATCTGAAATAAGTCCAAAATCATGAATTTCATGGCTCCTACCGTAATTTCGAGAATAACCTAGATTTGATTGATGTGGCACCATCACAATCACTCATTTCATAACACAAAAATCATCCATTGTCTATATAAATGACACTATTCCATCATCTTCTCAAAAGGCCAAAAATATGATCAACGGTAAAGGGCTTTCAAAATTTTCCTTCTTCCTCATGCAAGATTTGATGAAAAAGTGATAATTCTCAAGTTCTAAGACTCCCAAAGTAAGCTTCTAACTCTATTTATTTCCTCAATTTTCATTTTTGGGCAAGGAAAGCAAAGCCTCAATTTTGTGCAATGCATGCCCTAGGATTTGAAATTGCTTAATTGGCATTGGAAGTGTCATTAACATGCATTTTGTGAAGTGTTTTGATGATATTAGCATGCGATGAAACCATTGTGTGTATATTTATGTTTGGGAATGATGCTTTGAGATTTAATTGTATATAAGTGATTGAGGGTTGAGGTTGTTCCTAGTTTATTAATGTTGAAGTTGGAAGAATGCCTATGTGATCGTATTTGTATGATGGCGGGAATTGCATTGAGTATTGTTATTGGAATAGTTGGATTTAAGCCCTGAAATAGGACTAGCGTCGCGACGCCCAGGACCCAGTGTCGCGACGTGTAGCAGGCAGAAACACTGCCTCGGGTCTGACCACTATAAAGCAACTTAATAACAATTATAGGTCACCAAGGAATATGGGTGTCAAATTTACCCGGACCCGACCCAGATCCGCATGGACCTGGAAGACCCGGGTCCGTGATTAAAATATCCAGGCCCAGGTCTAATAAATTAGGACTTGGGCGAATCCGGATTCGGTCCCAGGATCGCACGGGACCGGTCCGGATAGACCCGGGTCCGGAAAAAAATAAATAAATATAATAAATTAAAATATAATAATACAAAATAATATGCATATATAAATAAAAATATAATATAATATAATTAAAAAATATAAAAGAATTGAAATAAAACTAATAAAATTGACAAAATACAAAATTAAAATAATACAATTAAAAAATAAAAAATAAATAAAAAATGGGTATCGGATCTGGACCGAGTAGACCCGGATCCGGACCCGTGTATATTTCACCGGGTCTGGAAGGCAATGGAAATACATCTGGATCCTGGTCCGAGTCTGGCTGGACCCGGATCCGGATCCGGATCCGGATTTTATCATCCCTACCAATGAGTGGCCTAAGCAACTCTAGAATGATAATTTGTGTTTTACACCATAATTTGACTTAATGACACTTAATTAGTCGAATTAATTT
The DNA here is from genome assembly GCA_019454045.1 of Zanthoxylum bungeanum. NCBI lineage: Eukaryota > Viridiplantae > Streptophyta > Magnoliopsida > Sapindales > Rutaceae > Zanthoxylum > Zanthoxylum bungeanum. The sequence continues at coordinate 176,671 of SKCR01031756.1, forward strand.
TACACATGCAATAAGGCTATCCTATTAGAGTTTCAATTAATATCAAATGATGAAATAACTTGAATTATATCGAATATAATTAATTGAAAACATAAAGTAACAATTTCAACCAAGTAAAATTAGAAATTACCTTAATTTCTCCAATTTAGACTTTGGTTACTTCCAACCGTTCTTCCACATTCTCTAATTTTGGTGAATTAATCAAACCCTAACAAATCCCTAATTTTTCTCTCTCAAATGAACAAATTCATTAGCAAAATTCCAAGCATAAAATTGAACTATATGGCTAAATTTTGGTTATTTTGATAAAATAAAGGCATGACTAAAATAATGTCAAATATGGCATAAATACATAGTTATTATTTAGCCATAATTCAAGCTTATCATATAAGCTTTCTAAAATAATCCAATAATTCTTTATAATAAATAATTATTAGATTCATTAACTTTTAATTAATTAAATAATTATTTATTGGCATGTGTCAAAATTTAAATGGACCTAATATGTATGTAATCAAATTATATAACAGATACATAAGCATATTAGATATAAAAATATCACGGTATGTGTAAAGTTATGAATAATTTGTATTATTCATAATTAATTACCCTAGTGCTCTACATGTATATTTTATTCGTGGGACTCTCTAGGTTTAGTTATATCTATCACAGAACACACTCTGTATCCATATTTCGCTCACTCGCGGATTATGACGACCACAAATAACCATAATGAACCATATAAGTCAAGTTATGGGCATACCGTATAGTCTTTTCGTCATAGGCTATCCAAATTGTACTGGAGATATAGATGAAAACGTCAAATCTTCATAGTGTACAGTTCATATATGTGTCATGACATATTCGTAATCTTTCAATTAATATTCGAAATTCGTTTTTGGAATGTACTCTAGTCAATGATTTAAAGATCACGAATGGGATGCCTAAATCCCGCACACGGGGACTGACGAATCCTCTCTGAATACATCACATGATATCATAAATATCGGTCCACACCTAATGAACAAACATATGACTGGTCTAGATTGACCGATGACGTGACTATTTTCAAAGTGTGGAGGATAATTAATACATCCATATTGGTATCTCAATTCAAAGTACTAGATATGATACTCGACTCGGGAAGATTAATATTGACGTTAGTGTGTCATCTATTAGGAATGCTTTTGGTGAGTCGTTTAGTGCTCATCGAATAAATACCTATATATTTATACGAGTCTCGCAAGACACGTGGTTCATTATGATAAACCATCGAACCAAGTCTCAATATACGACATGTACCGGTCTCAATGAATTTTACTAACCGATATGTGTTACCAAATCTCGACAGAAACTTTATTTGAGAATATATCAATGACACCTCTCAATGTCAATTATAAGCCTCGTTGTAACTGTGTGACTAATGTATAGTCCCGAGTCTTTCTCGAATATATAAATCATTAAACGTCAGTTAGTTTCAATTTAAATTAAAATAGATCGAATATATATATATATATATATATATAAGACATGAGATGTTACTATTAAATGAGTAATATTATGAAAAAAAATTATCGTTATTATGAGACCAAGTCTTTTTTTTTAATTTTAATTTTAATTTCCGACTTATCATTATCCCTCACCCCCACTTCTCTCTATCTCCCCCCAAAAATTAGCAAACACACACACATTCTCCCTATAAAACTCAACTGCCCTCCCTATTTAAAAACTAACTAAACCTAATTTATTCCTTTAGTATGTGTGTTGTTGTGAATCAATTGAGAGTGAACAATATATTGAATTGAATTCCAGAGATCCTTTGATCAGTTAGAGAGAGAAACAAACGCGTAGAGAGAGAAAACACAAAACCAGTAGAGAGAAAGTGTGGGCATGAGAGAGAAATGGCTCGTTCGTCGTGTTCCGGTCACCTTTTCCGGTGAGTGACCACTCCAGGAGAATCCCCTCGTCGAGACGAAGCCAACGTCGCCGGTCCGATCGCCAGACTCCTCCGCACTCGCTCCCACGCGCTGCCGAGTCGCAGCTCCACGCGCCCATACGCCGCCATGCGTACAGTTCACCTCCCGGACCAGAATCTTCCCCTCGTTGAGATACGTGTGTTAGACACCTTGTTTGCCCAATTCGGACCTTCAGTTGTCGTGAAACGAGCCAAAAATGAGAGTTAATGCCGTTCGATCGTTCGTCGGTGACCACTGAGCATCCGCCATTACCACCACTGTCGTTGTGATCCTGGTGACGTGTATTTTCTATTGATCATCTCGTTCTAAAATTTTGAAGTCGTTAGAGCTCGATACGTTATATTTTATAATTTTTGGGGTGTAATTATAATATTTTGAGAGTTTTGGATTTATTGTAAATCGACACGTTTAGGGACCTAAATGTATGAATTCTGATTTCCAGTGAGTAATAGGTGATAAATGAGAATTTTGGGACTAAATTGATAATATTAGAGAGTATTGGGGTTAAATTGTAAATTTAGAATGTTATGGGTAAAATCATAATTTTAGTAAAATATAGGGACCTGATCGTAATTTTATAATTTTTCCAGATTTTAGCGATGACATATAGATATAGAGAGTTTTACGTGGATTGAGGTAAGTACAAATCACGATGATTCCCTTAACATAAATTTTTTTTGGTTGATGTTTGATATATGTGTTTATATAATATAATGTAAATAAATATATATACATATATGTTTGGAAAATTTAATTGAGAAATTGATAGCATGAGAACATAAATTGTGAATACAAATTTTGGGTATAAATTGTATAATTGTACTATGAATCGAAGTATTTGAGTATTATGTGACTTTGAGATGAGTTGATGGATGAAATGCGATGAGATGTGTTGTATGTGATGCTCTATGGGATTATTGTTATGCTGCCGGATTTAGTATAATAGTGGTCGGAGATGTGAGATTATGCGAGGTTATGTGAGATTAGCAGAGGTGTGTGGTTCAATCCCCCTCTTGCATATTTATGCGGGATTATACGGTGGGAAACCTTGGGAGTATGAGAGTGACTCTCCCATTGGTTCCAGTCCATTATTATATTGAATCCGGATAGCAAACCTTGTTTGATTGAGATGTGTTGTTGTGAGTATGTTTTACTGAGATAGATTTTTTATATTAATTATTGTTTTCAAATATTAATTATATAATATTGTTGGTGAAGTCATGTTGAGAGAATGCATGTTTTTACTTATTGAGCTCTTTAAGCTCACCCCTAATTTCCCAACATACCAGGTAGTTCGCCAGCGCAACAGTAGTAGTATCATTACCAGGATTTGACTCGTTTGCCATAGCCGTCAGTTGGGTTGGTCCAGACATTTCTTTTGGCTTTTGAGATAGGAGATTTAGGACAAACTTTATATTTTCACATACTTTTGGGTGTAAACATTTATCTGAGATTTTTTGGAATGCATTTTATGGAATATTATTTTCTTTGCAAATTTTGGTTCAGTTGCATGACATATAGGTGCTCGAGCTGAAGTGGTTCGCGGACCCCTTTCTAGGGTTGGGCCCACTTTAGGAAGGGGGTCGTGACATATTTTAGTATCAGAGCCAGGTTATAGATTTTGTAGACACCTTGCATTAAATGAGGGTATTAAATAATAGTTTTGTGTTTGTAGGAAAATGTCTGGACGTGGCTGTGGTACTAGTACTCAGCGTGGGAGAGGGAGAGCTCGACGATACGCAATGGTGTCGGAGCTTAATATTGAGAGACCTCATACTCAGCCTGTATATCCTGAACCGGATGTAGCTTCATCTGGTGTTCCGTCGATTTTTGAGGTTGGCGAAGGTTCTCGTTGCATACCTCCAGTAGTTTCGACAGCTACCCCCACCGCTATTTCTGCAGCTGCACTTGACCCGTCTCCTCTGGTTATAGATTATGTAGACATCTTGCATTAGATAAGGGTATTAAATAATAGTTTTGTGTTTGTAGGAAAATATCTGGACGTGGCCGTGGTACTGGTACTCAGCGTGTGAAAGGGAGAGCTCGACGATACGCAAGAGTGTCGGAGCTTAATATTGAGAGACCTCAGACTTAGCCTGTAGATCCTGAACCGGATGTAGCTTCATCTGGTGTTCTTTCGATTTTTGAGGTTGACGAAGTTTCTGGATGCATACCTCCAGTAGTTTCGACAGCTACCCCCATCGTTATTCCTACAGCTGCACTTGACCCGACTCATCTGGATGTACCTACTATGACCCATGTCGCTCATTCAGTTCCCCCGAATGCCACAAATCTAGAAGATATTTTGGGGAGGTTTATTGATGTTGTTGTACAGATGGTTTCCAGAAGACAAGTGGCTAATGTACCTTCGAGCAGCGGTGGTAGTGCGAGCAAGCAAGACCAATTTCTTAATTTGAGGCCTCCTCAGTTTCATGATACAGCTGATCCTCTTGCTGCAGAGAAATAGATGAATGATATTGAGCATACTGAGACTGAGAGATCAAGAGAAGGCTAGGTTTGCCGCCTTTATGATGAGAGGTGAGGCGGAGACCTAGTGGAAGCACACTGAGACTGTACTGACAGATAGACTGAGAGCACCAGATTACTGGAGAGCTGATGGACTTAGAAGACCTCAGTATATCACTTGTGATATGTTCGAGGAAGCCTTTAATGAGAAATATTTCCCTTATGCTTATCGTAGTGAGCAGCGTCGTCAGTTTGAACATATGGTTCAAGTACCATCAAAGACAGTAATGGAGTATGAGAGGCAGATGATTTCCCTATCCTGGTACTACCCAGAGTTAATTCGGCGAGAAGAAGACAAATGTGAGAAGTTCAAGGGCGAACTGAGACAGTAGATTAGGTCACAGATCTCAATTTTGGGGAAGCTGCCATATACAGTACTAGTTGACAAAGCTATGATTACAGAGAGTGACATCATGGTTGAGAGAGAGAACAGAGCAGCCTTCCAAGATAGCGGAAAAATGGGACGAGATGAGGTTTCTGACGGGAGATAGGGCAGATCTAATAGTAGACAGTATTCTCCGCAGCTGAGACACAGCGGGGTACCACCTAGAGTGCACCTCATAGAGGACAGTTCCGTGGGGGTCGGACTGAGCAGATCTATAGTAGAGGCACAATACCATATATTGATCAGAGTGCAGCGAGTGTAGAATCTCTACCGACTAACACACAATGATGCTATAATTATGGTCAGGAGGGACATATCAGCACACAATGCAACATGACAAAGATATGTTACGAATGTCAGCAGGTTGGATATTTAGCCAGAGATTGTTCCACCGGTGATGGATCTCGAGGAGTTGAGCAACCAGCAGGAGGAGCAGTGATAGCAGGACGTGATAGAGTGACCAGTTCTGGTAGTAGTCATGGGCAAGGCTCAGGTTTTCCACAGGGCAGAGGCAGAGGGACTCCGAGTGGAACATATGGTGGTAGAGGACAGACATCTCAGATATATACTGCACCCGATGCTGACAAGGGACGCGTTTTTGCCATGATAGAGGAGGAGGTACATGATGGCAGTGATCTGTATATGGTATAGTTCGAGTATCAGGTACACTTGTCCGAGCTCTTTTTGATACGGGTTCTACACATTCTTTAATTGTCACTGCTTGTATTCATTGTTTGGGTAGTGTAGCAGAGTCCAACAAGATTCCTTTGATTGTCAATCTTCCTTCGAGGAAGGACATCAGGATAGATATAGTATACCGAGGATTAAGTGTGAAGATTGATGGGAGACAACTACTAGTTGTACTTTACCCATTAGAGGTGGAAGACTTCGGTCTAATTTTAGGGATGAATTGGCTGACAGCTCATGGAGCCGTTATTGATTGCAGCGGCAAGGAAGTGAGGTTTATATCAGAAGACAGGGAGTTCAAGGTAGTCAGTGATCGTAGTCGGGTTGTGGCACCTATAATTTATGCTATGTCGACTTGTAGAATTATCAGACAGGGATGCAAGGGCTTTTTAGCGAGTATTGCTACAGTAGAGGATGGTGAATCAATGCAGATAACATATATTCCGGTCATGAGGGAATACCATGACGTGTTTCCTGATGAGTTACCAGGATTGCCTCCACGTAGAGATATAGAGTTCACTATAGATTTGATGTCTGGCACTGCCCCTATTTCGACAACTCCATACCGTATGGCCCCAGCAGAAATGAAGAAGCTGAAAGAACAGTTGCAATAGCTGTTAGATCGAGGATTTATTAGACCGAGTGTATCACCTTGGGGAGCACCAGTATTGTTTGTGAAAAAAAAAAGATAGGACCTTAAGATTGTGTATCGACTATCGTCATCTCATTAAGGTAACGGTTAAGAACCGGTACCCGTTGCCTCGTATCGATGATTTGTTTGACCAACTTCAGGGAGCCTCGGTGTTCTCAAAAATCGATCTTCGATCGGGATATCATCAGATGAGGATTCAAGATGTGGATATTTTGAAGACTTCATTCCGAACGAGATACGTACATTATGAGTTCCTAGTGATGTCATTTGGACTTACTAATGCACCTGCATCATTCATGGGTTTGATGAATAGAGTGTTCCAGCCGTATTTAGATAAGTTTGTTGTAGTGTTTATTGACGACATCCTTGTGTATTCGTCCTCCCAGATCGATCATAAGCAGCACCTTCGATTAGTATTGGATATTTTGAGGAGGGAGCAGTTATATGACAAGCTTTCTAAATGTGAGTTTTGGCTGGACATAGTGGTATTTTTGGGACACATCATCTCAGAAGATGGTATCTATGTAGATTCGCAGAAGGTCAATGTAGTTTTGAAGTGGGAGAGACCAAGAACTGTGACAGAGGTTCGTAGTTTCTTGGGATTAGCAGGCTACTATCGTTGATTTATTCGGGATTTCTCTATTATTGCTGCTCCGATGACTTAGCTGACGAGAAAGAAAGTAATGTTTGTATTGACTATTGATTGTGAGAGGAGCTTCCAGATTCTAAAGGAGAAATTAACTACTGCACCGGTTCACACTCGACCTTCTACACTTGATGGATATGTGGTTTATACGGATGCATCACATCAGGGGTTAGGATGTGTGTTGATGCAGTATGTGTTGGGGTTTTGGGCGAAGGACGCAGCGAAGGCGCGGTTCGGGCGAAATCGTAATTTAAAAACTTTTTCAAATTACCGAATAAATTATTCAATATATAATATTAATAATTTATTCATATTTCACCTAAACATATTTATTCAATATCAAATAATGACATAAATATAAAGGAAACGTCGCGAAACTTTTACGAAAAATATTTTTCCGTAAATTGACGCAAAACGTGTTTTTGACCAAACCGATCACTCAACACTTATGGAGACTGCCCAGGTAAGCCCCAATTGTGTTAGAGCAGTTCATGGGATGCCCAAACAGTGACAAACTCACTGTTTGGACAGCTGTCACCCGGTTGCCTCAAAAGTCACCTGGTAACGCTGTTTTTCGTCGTTTTTGCTTATTTCAACTCCGAAACACTTTCCGGAAATTGTTCCAACTCCCAAAACACATCCAATACATTCATATGACTTCAAATTCATCATATAATTTCCATTTTACTAAGATCTGATCCAGAAATCGAAATTACCAAAATTCATGCTTTAAATCCAATTTTCAAGATTAATCCAATTAATCCGCAACACCAATCAAAGTCACCACACATGAAGCACCTAAGAACAATTCTAGATGTCACAAGAGTGGTCATAACACTCTAGAATAGCAACCCATCATCAAATGATTAATTTGGACAATAATTACAATAATTTCATCCAAATACACTTCACACATGCATCAACACTTCCAATTCCATCCACCAAAACCAAAAGCCTCAAATTCTTAAGGAAAATGAAACCCTAGAATCATACTAGATCATCAAGAAAATAAGAAACATGCTTTCAAGCTTAGAGATATATATGATTACCTTTAATTACATAATTTCCTAAAGCTTTTTCATTGATTTCTTTCATTTTCCTTCTTGTTTCATCAAACACCATTTGAGAGCATTTGTTTTTCTAAGTTTCGGCCATGGATAAGGTTAGGAAGAAGAAAATAAAATTTTTCTAATTTAAAACCCTTTAGCCGACTTTGAGGGGCAATACGGTCATTTTGAAAATTTAATCAAATTAAATTATAATAAACTTTATGTTATCCAATCAAAATTACACACATAAAGTATAATAAAACCATGCCATGTGAACCAACAATAATTGGACAAATTTCATAACATTTATGAAAAAATATATTAATTAATCATTTAAATATTTAACAATTAAATATCCAAATAATCAAATAATATAATTATTATTACATATGTATTTTTATTTACAATAAATAACAAATACATATATTTATGGCATGTGTCAAAATCTCATTTGACGATTAATTAATGTGTATCTAATCGTATTATGTATCAAATACAAATACACAATAACTATTAAATGACCAAAATCCCCTAATACATGTGTTATCGTTTAACCGTTTAAATGATCCGAATTAACTCACTTAATCTGGTGAAATATTATGAATAATCAGTATTATTCATATCGTGTAGCCCAAGTGCTCAACGAGTACACGTCATATTGTGGGACTCTCTAAGTTTACGTTTATCCGTCACGAAATCCAATTTCGTGTCCATAATTCACCCACTCATGAATTATGACGACCACAGATAATCTCGCTAAACTATGCAAGCAGAGGTCATTGCATACGTATAATCCCTCCGTCACAGGCTATTAATATTATACATGTGATATAAATAAGAACGTCAAATATGTTCGGTATAATATAGTCGACTTTCAATTTACAATCTCTAAATAACACTCGGAACTAATTTCCCAAGTTATACCATGTCCATGGATTTACTAGATCGTAAACACGTGAGGATGCTTATGCCCTGTACACAGGACTGGCGGATCCTATCTTGATACGCACTGGATATCATGAGCATCAGTCTATACCCAATGAACAGGCAGAGGTCTGATCATGAATAGATCAGTGACGTGACTGCCATCAATGTGTGGAGGATAACTCATATATCCCACTGTGGTATCTCAAGTCAGAGGACCACTATGCTCGCTCAACTCGAGAAGATTCATATTGACGTTGGTGTACCATCTATTAGGAAATCTTCAATGAGTCGTTCAGTGTTTATCAAATAAACACCTACATGTCTATACGAGTCTCCCGAGACTCATGGTTCACTAGGATAAACCATCGGACCAAGTCACGATATACTACAGGTACTGGTCTCAGCGGATTTTACTAACCGACCCGTGTTAGTAAATTTTGACCAGAAACTTTGTTTAAGGATATATATCTTATAGTGTGCTTCCCAATGTCAATTACAAACTACGTTGTAACTGCACACTATTTAGTAAATCCTAGGGTCTTTGTCTAATATACACGTATCACTAAACCAGATTTAGTTTCGATCTAATCATAATCAGATATCTAATCGTAATTAGATCGAATAAGTGTATAAAAGACAAGGGTGCTACTATTAAATTGGTAATATTATGGAAAATATAATTGCTCGTATTTATGAATCGGACATAAATATGATCCGGATTGGCACTTTGAGCACCAATCCTAACAGTATGGGAGAGTGATTGTGTATGCCTCGAGACAGTTAAAGACCCATGAGAAGAATTATCCCACCCATGACCTAGAGTTGGCAGCGATTGTACTTGCTCTTAGTATTTTGAGGCATTATCTATATGATACCAACTGTGAGATTTATACCGACCATAAAAGCCTGAAATATCTTCCCACTCCGAGAGATTTGAATTTGAGGCAGAGGCGTTGGATGGAGTTCCTCAGTGACTATGATTGTACTATTAATTACCATCCGGGGAAGGCCATTGTAGTTGCTGACGCACTTAGTAGGAAGAACGTAGGTAAACTATAATTTCTTAGAGCTAGACAGAGGATATTTGAAGAGATGGCGACATTACTGACCGGCGTAAACACACACGTATAACGCAAGCGTACGTATCGTTCAAGTAGTATAAAAAATATCGATCCCACGAGGACTTAATACCTAAGCTATTAATTTTATGAGGTCAAATGATTACTAGTATCTAACAGGTTGTTTAATTGATTTGAAATAGCGACGATTCTAAATTTAAAGACAAGTAAATAAAATTGTTCGAAAGTAAGTTTTAAGAAAATTCAATATTAAAAACTATCTAGGGCTGTGAATCTTTTCAATATTATTTAAAGATGAAGTGGTTGTCCTATAGTTGGGTAATATATTGATTTATTAACCTAGAACACTAAATTAAGTGAAAGCCACTTCCGATGGTCAATTACAAATACCTAGTATAATCCAATTGAATCATATGTCTATGTCAACCAAATTACCTAGATTCATTAAGATTAAGTTCCAATTAAGGCTACCCCCGCCCGACAGGTATATTCCTATCCTGTAAGGAAATCTATTAAAAGAGTTATATATCCTTAAGGAAGATCGTGGGCTATTGAGTCTAAGGTCTTAAACTTAAAATCCCTATGTCTAGTTCATTTTAAGTTTACCTAATCAATTTTATTAATGGCCAGTTAATAAAAAGCATTAAGATTAAGACTCAATAAATAAATCTTTAAATTACCCAACCTATAATCTAACCCCTTATAAACCGGTTATATTGAAATTCATCACAACCCTAGATAACTAACTTAGTTATGACACATGCTAGGGCTAGTAAAAACTTAAAAGTAAAAGCCATAAAGTAAAAATGCGAAATAGTAAATGCGGTAAAGTAAATACTGAAAAATAAATAAAAATAAAATGCTAAGGTAAAAGGAATTACTTTTACTATTTACTATTTTAGATATCTCCCATAAAATAATATATAAACTTGTGATAATATTACCAACCAGCCATATAGGCGGTAACCTGATTAATTCAAATTAAGTCCGACCAGCCATAAAGGCGGTATGATTTGTCCATGAACCTGCCATATAGGCGGTAAGAAAATTTAATTATCAACCAGCCATAAAGGCGGTATCCTGGATTAGTCAGGTTTAAACCAATTTAAATGTAATATCCAACCGACCAATATGGCGGTATCCGTATTAAGTCAAATTTTAAATAGTAAATATATTATATTTAAGGGAGATTAATCTAAATAGTAACAGTAAAAAGAATTACCTTTCACCTTAGCAAGGAGAAGTTACCTCATCATGGTTGAATAGTAAAACTGAAACAGTAAAAACAAGATAAATTACTATTACTATTACAGAAAGTAATTACTATTACAAAATGTAATTAATTACAAAACTTAAATTAAAAGAGATTAGAGAGAGAAACTCCTGATTTTACATCAAAGAAAATGAGAGAGAATGTGCAACTAAAACTGAAATGGCGGCCTCCTTTTATAGGCAAATTTTGGTCCAGCGTCGCGACGCTGAAAATGCACTAGCGTCGTGACGCTGGCTACAGTTTCTGTAGTCCACGCGTACGTTGACCACGCAGCTATCGGCAGCAATAATTGAGACACGTGTCATGCTCTGGTTGACTGGCGATGCGGTCCAATGAAATCCTGCCACATGTCAGCTTGTGATTGGGTGCAAATTCGGTTCAATAGAATGGTGACACGTGGCGTGCTCTGATTCATTGATTATTCGATCCAATAGAAAGAGGACACGTGGCACGCGCTTGGGTTGGTCGAATAGGATGTTGACACGTGGTGGCCGGCGCACGTTAGCAGAACCGTTGTGATGGTGACACGTGGCACGCGCACGTTAGCAAGATCTGGCGCACGTTAGCAAGTCCAACCTATCAGATTTTGACACGTGGCTGACGGCGCATGTTAGCACATTCGGCGCATCCTGAGCGTCGCGACGCTGAAAAGACGAAAATATCCCTGATGACGCATTTTTGTCCGTTTTTGCCCCAAATTGCCTCAAGTGCTTTCCAAACTTTATTTATCTGTAAAATAACAACAAAACACATCAAAACGTTCATAAAACTCGAGAAACAATACAAAACATTAGGCTAAAGAATGACATTTCTCCCAGTTGAGCACCAAGTTTGTATCTTCGCATCTTTGTAACACCTGTTTCAAATTTTGCAAACAATGATCAAAAGAATCTCCAAATACAGAAAAGTCATCCATGAAAACCTCCATACTCTGCTCCAGCATGTCTGAGAATATGGCCATCATGCAACGCTGAAAAGTGGCGGGGGCATTACATAATCCAAATGGCATCCTGCGGAAAGCAAAAGTACCATAGGGACATGTAAATGTGGTTTTCTCCTGATCTTCTGGGGCAATGGCAATTTGATTGTACCCTGAATATCCGTCCAGAAAGCAATAGAACTCATGTCCTGCCAGTCTGTCTAACATCTGGTCAATGAATGGTAGCGGAAAATGGTCTTTTCTCGTGGCTTTGTTCAGCTTTCGGTAATCCATGCATACTCTCCATCCAGTCACCGTTCTTGTTGGAATTAGCTCATTCTTTTCATTGGTAACCACAGTAGTTCCTCCTTTCTTTGGTACACACTGCATAGGACTCACCCCACTACTATCTGAAATTGGGTAAATGATGCCAGCATCCAACCATTTGATTATTTCTTTCTTCACGACTTCCTTCATGATTGGATTAAGTCTCCGCTGATGCTCCACTGTGGGTTTGTACTCATCGTTCATCAGAATCTTGTGCATGCAAAATGATGGACTAATGCCTCGAATGTCTGCTATAGTCCAGCCAATGGCTCTTTTGTGTTCTCGTAATACTCTCAGTAGCTTTTCTTCTTGTTCCAATGTTAGTGAAGAAGAAATAATAACAGGTAATTCAGAAGTGTTTCCAAGAAATGCATACCTGAGATGGCTTGGAAGTAACTTTAGTTCCAGCTGTGGTGGTTCTTCAATCGAAGGCTTGATTCGATCTTTCTTGGGCAGTTCCAAGCTTTCAACTGGCGGTGTCACTTTGAATCGGAATGGTTTGTCAAGGTAATTGATACATTCCAGGATTTCAGCATCTAGCTCACTGTCAGTCATGTTGGTGATGCAAGCTTCAAGTGTATCTGTGGGATTTGGCTCAGTATTTTTAACGATACTTTCAACAACATCAACTCTGAAACATTCTTCTTCTTCTTTTCATCGCTCGGGAATTTCATGGCTTTGAAAACATTAAAGGTCACTTCTTGGTCCTGCACTATCATGGTTAGTTCTCTTTTTTGCACATCAATCACAGTTTTACCTGTAGCCAGGAATGGTCTACCAAGAATGATAGGTATTTCTTTGTCTTCTTCCATGTCAAGGATGATGAAATCTGCTGGGAGAATTAGTTTGTCTACTTTTCCAGCACATCTTCAACAACACCTCTTGGAAATGCAAGTGTTCGGTCCGCAAGTTGCAATGAAACTGAGGTAGGCATTGCTTCTCCAATCTGCAGTTTCCTGTAAATAGAAAAAGGCATCAAGTTAACACTTGCTCCTAAGTCACATAAAGCCTTACCGATGTAATGTTCTCCAATGGTGCATGGAACTGTGAAACTGCCAGGATCTTTCAACTTCGGAGGAAGTTTCCTCTGAATAATGGCGCTGCATTCTTCCGTTAATGCTACTGTTTCGTAGTCTCCCAATCTCCGTTTTCGTGAAAGAATATCTTTCATGAATTTTACATAGCTGGGCATTTATTCCAAGGCTTCTGCAAATGGAATGTTGATATGCAGCTTTTTGAATACCTCCAAGAAACGAGCAAACTGCTTGTCCAGTTTGTTTTTCTGAAGTCGCTGAGGAAAAGGTGGAGGTGGAATGATCTGATCTTTTTCTTTTTCCTTTGCTTCTTTTTCCTCCATCTGTGGAACTGCATCTTTTGGAATTTCCTCAATTGTTGCCTTGATCCCTACATCTTTGTTGATCTCAGTACTGCTTTTCAAAGTAATGGCTTGAATTTGCTCCTTTCCTCGGTTCCTTGGATTGGTTCTGTGTTGCTGGGAAGATTTCCTGGTGGTCTGTAACTCTGAGCATTGGCCAGTTGGCCGATTTGATTCTCCAGTGCTTTAATAGAAGCTGATTGGCTCTGAATCATAGCATCGTACTTTTTTAACTGAGCCAGCACTTCTGCTATTCCTGGTTCATTTGTCTGTTCATGGCCTCTGTTTTGTTGCTGAAATCCAGGTGGTGAATGGTTCTGTTGAATCCAGGTGGTGGATTGTTCTTTTGCCCTGAATTGTTACTCCATGAAAAATTAGGATGATTCCTCCACCCTGGGTTGTAGGTGTTGGAATATGGATTGTTCCCATGTCTGTTGAAATTATTGACATAATTCACAGTTTCTTCAAGTTGGTTTGGTTCCGGTGCTCGTCCATATGGTGAACTTGTGGATCCAGTGGTAAAAGTCTCCATGAATTTGCATATCTGATCCAGCTTGGTATTGGCTGCTATATTGACTCCACTTTCATAAATTCCTGCAATTCTTTGGATCATGCTCCTTTCTGTTGGCCACAAAGAATTGTTGTTGGCCATTTCTTCAATTAAGACCCAGGCTTGATCTTCTCCTTTTGCCATCAGGGCTCCTCCAGCAGCAGCATCGATTGTGGTTCTCATTATTCCAGAAAGTCCATTATAGAAAGTTTGGACTTGAAGCCATTTTGGAATCTCATGATGAGGACATTTCCGAGTAAATCTTTGTACCTTTCCCAAGCTTCGTAGAGACTTTCTGAGTCTTGTTGTACAAAGGATGTGATGTCGTTTCTCAGTTTTCCAGTTCTGGCTGGTGGAAAATACTTTGCAAGAAATTTGGTAGCTAAGGTGTTCCATGTTGTGATAGAACCTGCTGGTAATGAATGTAGCCAAGCTTTAGCTCTGTCCTTCAAGGAGTATGGGAAAACACGCAGTCTAATTGCTTCTTCAGCTTCTCGGTTGTAATTGAAAGTGCCGCAAACTTCCAGGAAGTTGCTGATGTGGGTATTAGGGTCTTCAATTGCATGTCCTCCAAACTGAACTGACTGCTGAATCATCTGAATGCATGTTTTGATGTCACCTGCATTTGCTGGTAAATGAGGAAGTACAATACAAGAAATGAGTATGTCAACCACCGGAGTGGTTCTGTCTCGAATGGGAATTGGTGGTGCAACATTCAAAGGTTCAGGTTCCATGTTGATTAAAGCTTCTTGGCCTTCTCGCCGTTCCCTTCTCAACTGTCTGATGGTTCTTTCAATTTCCGGGTCAAGCGGTCGAAGTTCAAAGCTTCGGGTTCGTCTCATAAAGTTTCTGAGAACCTGAAACACAAGAAAATAAAAACAATAAGTAAAAAGAAAATTAGATACAAGTAACGGTATCTAACCTTAAAACTAATAGTGAAAGATAAATAAGTCCCCGGCAACGGCGCCAAAAACTTGACCGGCGTAAACACACACGTATAACGCAAGCGTACGTATCGTTCAAGTAGTATAAAAAATATCGATCCCACGAGGACTTAATACCTAAGCTATTAATTTTATGAGGTCAAATGATTACTAGTATCTAACAGGTTGTTTAATTGATTTGAAATAGCGACGATTCTAAATTTAAAGACAAGTAAATAAAATTGTTCGAAAGTAAGTTTTAAGAAAATTCAATATTAAAAACTATCTAGGGTTGTGAATCTTTTCAATTATTTAAAGATGAAGTGGTTGTCCTATAGTTGGGTAATATATTGATTTATTAACCTAGAACACTAAATTAAGTGAAAGCCTCTTCCGATGGTCAATTACAAATACCTAGTATAATCCAATTGAATCATATGTCTATGTCAACCAAATTACCTAGATTCATTAAGATTAAGTTCCAATTAAGGCTACCCCCGCCCGACAGGTATATTCCTATCCTGTAAGGAAATCTATTAAAAGAGTTATATATCCTCAAGGAAGATCGTGGGCTATTGAGTCTAAGGTCTTAAACTTAAAATCCCTATGTCTAGTTCATTTTAAGTTTACCTAATCAATTTTATTAATGGCCAGTTAATAAAAAGCATTAAGATTAAGACTCAATAAATAAATCTTTAAATTACCCAACCTATAATCTAACCCCTTATAAACCGTTATATTGAAATTCATCATAACCCTAGATAACTAACTTAGTTATGACACATGGCTAAGGCTAGTAAAAACTTAAAAGTAAAAGCCATAAAGTAAAAATGCGAAATAGTAAATGCGGTAAAGTAAATACTGAAAATAAATAAAAATAAAATGCTAAGGTAAAAGGAATTACTTTTACTATTTACTATTTTAGATATCTCCCATAAAATAATATATAAACTTGTGATAATATTACCAACCAGCCATATAGGCGGTAACCTGATTAATTCAAATTAAGTCCGACCAGCCATAAAGGCGGTATGATTTGTCCATGAACCTGCCATATAGGCGGTAAGAAAATTTAATTATCAACCAGCCATAAGGCGGTATCCTGGATTAGTCAGGTTTAAACCAATTTAAATGTAATATCCAACCGACCAATATGGCGGTATCCGTATTAAGTCAAATTTTAAATAGTAAATATATTATATTTAAGGGAGATTAATCTAAATAGTAACAGTAAAAAGAATTACATTTCACCTTAGCAAGGAGAAGTTACCTCATCATGGTTGAATAGTAAAACTGAAACAGTAAAAACAAGATAAATTACTATTACTATTACTATTACAGAAAGTAATTACTATTACAAAATGTAATTAATTACAAAACTTAAATTAAAAGAGATTAGAGAGAGAAACTCTCGATTTTACATCAAAGAAAATGAGAGAGAATGTGCAACTAAAACTGAAATGGCGGCCTCATTTTATAGGCAAATTTTGGTCCAGCGTCGCGACGCTGAAAATGCACTAGCGTCGCGACGCTGGCTACAGTTTCTGGAGTCCACGCGTACGTTGACCACGCAGCTATCGGCAGCAATAATTGAGACACGTGTCATGCTCTGGTTGACTGGCGATGCGGTCCAATGAAATCTGCCACATGTCAGCTTGTGATTGGGTGCAAATTCGGTTCATAGAATGGTGACACGTGGCGTGCTCTGATTCATTGATTATTCGGTCCAATAAAAGAGGACACGTGGCACGCGCTTGGGTTGGTCGAATAGGATGTTGACACGTGGTGGCCGGCGCACGTTAGCAGAACCGTTGTGATGGTGACACGTGGCACGCGCACGTTAGCAAGATCTGGCGCACGTTAGCAAGTCCAACCTATCAGATTTTGACACGTGGCTGACGGCGCATGTTAGCACATTCGGCGCATCCTGAGCGTCGCGCCGCGAAAGGCTTCAGCGTCGCGACGCTGAAAAGATGAAAATATCCCTGATGACGCATTTTTGTCCGTTTTTGCCCCAAATTGCCTCAAGTGCTTTCCAAACTTTATTTATCTGTAAAATAACAACAAAACACATCAAAACGTTCATAAAACTCGAGAAACAATACAAAACATTAGGCTAAATGAGTGGGAAATAGTGATATGAATACCACTCATCAATTACATTTGACCTTTGAGGTATCTGACATATGAGGGCTTCTTGCTCATATGAAAGTTTGGCCTACACTGCTAGATACACTCAGAATAACGCAAGAAGAAGATAAACAATGCAAGAAATGGAAAGCATAGGCTGCAGAGGGAGAGATTACTACTTTCAAATTGAGTTCACAGAATGTATTACTTTTTGGTGATAGAGTTGTGGTACCACATACTGGAGCACTTAAGCAGGAGATTTTGGATGAAGCTTATGATCCCTTGTATAACATGCATCCTGGGAGCACCAAGATGTATTAGAATCTGAAGAAAATATATTGGTGGTCGGGAATGAAGAGAGAGATTGCAGAATTTGTATCATGTTGCCTGGTTTTTCAGCAGGTCAAGGCAGAGCATCAGCACCCATCTGGACTACTCCAGTCTCTAGCCTCTACCTATACCTGAGTGGCCATAGGAAAACATTGCAATGGATTTTGTAGTAGGGCTACTGAGGACACAGAAAAGATACGATGCAATTTGGGTGATAGTGAATCGATTATCTAAGTCTGCTCATTTTCTACCGATTCGATTTGCGTGGGGACCAGAGAGGCTAGCAGAACTGTATGTGGAGCAAATTGTATGGTTACATGGAGTACCGACATCGATTGTATCAGATAGAGATGCCAAATTTACTTCTTATTTTTTGCAGGGATTCCAGAAGTCTATGGGGTCGAAGATTACTATGAGCACGACATTCCACCCTCAGACTGACGGGCAGTCAGAGCGGACTATTTAGACATTATAGGACCTACTGAGATCGTGTGTATTGACTTTTGCTGGAGGATGGGATGGTCATTTACATCTGATAGAGTTTGCCTACAACAACAGCTTCCATGCAAGTATCGGTATGGCTCTATTTGAGGCATTGTATGGGAGGAGCTGCATGACTAATGTTTGCTGGGGCGAGGTTGGAGATAGACAGATTCATGGTTCAGACTTAGTGGACATGACAATTGAGAGGATCAGACTGATCCAAGCTAGACTGTTGGAGGTGCAGAGTCGACAGAAGAGTTATGCTGACAAAAGAAGAAATGACCTTGAGTTCCAAGTGGGGGACAAAGTCTTCTTGAAAGTCTCCACTTGGAATGGAGTATTGAGATTTGGCTGGAAAGGAAATTTAGCACCGCGCTATAGTGGTCCTTACGAGATATTGGAGAGAGTGGGCAAAATGGCATATCGTCTGGCATTACCACCGGAGTTAGAAAAGATTCACAATGTGTTTCATGTGTCAGTGCTAAAGAAGTACGTACCAGGTCCTACTCATATCCTAGAGAGCCAACCGGTAGAATTGAGTGAGAATATGACTTATGAAGAAAAGCCTGTGAGGATCGTAGAGTGGAAGGTCCAAGAGTTGAGATCCAGACATATCCCTCTTGTAAAGGTCATGTGGACTAATCATCACATACAAGAGGCGACTTGGGAAGTGGAACAGGACATGAGGGAGAAGTATCCAGAGCTGTTCGAGGATTGAGAAATTTGAGGATGAAATTTTTATAAGGTGTGTAGATTGTGAGACTAAGTCTCTTGTTTTTTTATTTAAATTTTAATTGCTGATTTATCATTATCCATCACTTACACTTCTCTCTATCTCCCCCCAAGAATTAGCAACACACACACACTCTCCCTATAAAACTCAACCCCTCCCTATTTAAAAACTAACTAAACCTAATTTATTCCTTTAGTATGTGTATTGTTGTGAATCAATTGAGAGTGAACAATATATTGAATTGAATTTCAGAGATCCTTTGATCAGTTAGAGAGAGAAACAGACACATAGAGAGAGAAAACACAAAACTAGTAGAGAGAGAAAGTGTGGACAGGAGGAGAAATGGCTCATTCGTCGTATTCCGATCACATTTTCTGATGAGTGTCCACTCCAGGAGAATCCCCTCGCCGAGACGAAGCCAAAGCCATCGATCCGATCACCAGACTCCTCCACAAGCGCTTCCACATGACACCCACGAGCCGCTGCGTCGCTGCTCCACGCGCCCACACAACACCATGCGTGCAGTTCACCTCCCGGACCAGAATCTTCCACTCATCGAGATACGCGAGTTAGACACCTTGTTTGCCCAATTCGGACCTTTGGTTGTCGTGAAACGAGCCAAAAATGAGAGTTAACGCCGTTCGATCGTTCGTCGGTGACCACCGAGCATCCGCCATTACCACCGCTATCGTTGTGATCCTAGTGATGTGTACTTTCTGTTTATCACCTCGTTCTGAAATTTTGAAGTCGTTGGAGCTTGGTACGTTATATCTTACAATTTTAGGGGTGTAATTGTAATATTTTGAGAGTTTTGGATTTATTTGTAAATCGACACGTTTAGGGACCTAAATGTATGAATTCTGGTTTCCAGTGAGTAATAGGTGATAAATGAGAATTTGGGACGAAATTGATAACATTGGAGAGTATTGGGGTTAAATTGTAAATTTAGAAAGTTTAGGGGTAAAATCATAATTTTAGTAAAATATAGGGACCTGATCATAATTTTATAATTTTTTCAGATTTTAGCGAGGACATATAGATATAGAGAGTTTTGCGTGGATAGAGGTAAGTATAAAGCACGATGATTCCCTTAACATAAATATTTGTTGGTTGATGTTTGATATATGAGTTTATGTAATATAGTGTAAATATATCTATACATATATGTTTGGAAAAATTGATTGAGAAATTGATAACATGAGAACATAAATTGTGAATATAAATTTTGTGTATAAATTGTATACTTGTACTATGAATCGAAGTATTTGAGTATTATTTGTTGTAAATATGTAAAACATATATGTAGTGATCAAGATTCAAACATCTCCCTTCATCGCCATATGTACCAAGATTTGATCGTCGCTTCTGCATAGGCTTGCATAAGTAAACTTGTATAAAATTTGAATCATATAACATAAACTGTAAACATGTAAAAGAAATTATAAATCTTGAACAATCATGAACTGTGAATCATGAAACGTAAACCATAACGTATGGACTATAAATCATAAACTACAACTCATGAGACATAACTATAACCTTGTAAATTGTAAATCATGGATTGAAAACTGTAAATCATAAATTGTAACACATGGACTGTAATCTTTAAAACATAATATATAAATATAACATGTGAAAACGTAAACTATAAACATGACACGTAAAAGATAAACTGTAAATCATGACATGTAAACTTGTCAATCATGAACTGAAAACTGTAAATCATGAATCGTAATCATGTAAATCATAAACAAAAAACTATAAAACATAAAATGTAAACATGGAGTCTAAACTGTAAAACATAAATTGCAAACATACTTGCATAAGTAAACTTATATAAAATTTGAATCATATAACATAAACTATAAACATGTAAAAGAAATTATAAATCTTAAACAATCATGAACTGTGAATCATGAAACATAAACCATAACGTATGGACTATAAATCATAAACTACAACTCATGAGACATAACTATAACCTTGTAAACTGTAAATCATGGATTGAAAACTGTAAATCATAAATTGTAACACATGGACTGTAATCTTTAAAACATAATATGTAAATATGACATGTGAAAATGTAAACTATAAATATGACACGTGAAACATAAACTGTAAATCATGACACGTAAATTTGTCAAACATGAACTGAAAACTGTAAATCATGAATCGTAATCATGTAAATCATAAAGTAAAAACTATAAAACATAAAACGTAAACATGGACTTTAAACTTTAAAACATAAATTGTAAACATACTTGTAAACTGTAAAACACAAACTGTAAATAGTAAATCATGAATTGAAATTTATAAATCATGAAGGTAATCATGTAAAACATAAATTGAAAACTGTAATTATGAACTGTAAACATGTAAAGTTTGAATTGAAAACATGTAAACCGTGAACTAAAAACTGTAAGCATGACACATGAAAACATAAACTGCAAATATGACAGGTGAACTGTAAATTGTTAATCATAGACTGTAAAATATGAAATAGTAAATCATGAAAAATGAACTATAAGTCATGTAACATATATGGTAATTCGTGAACCATATAACGTAAATAATGAAACATAAATTGTATTAGTAAAACATAAAATGTAAATAATGAAACATTAATTGTATTTGTAAATTATGATTCGTGAATTGTAAAACATAATCATACTATTGAAAAATCATTTTGGAAATAAGATTCAATATCCACTCACTTATTTGAGTCTAGGCCAAACTACCTCATTGTAAGACTGGTTGTTCCTGACATTGTTCTATAAATGAATATTTTGTTAAAACAGAAGATATTGTGTACTCAATGCAACATGGAGAAAACATTACTCCTAAAAATGCCTAACCTTACTGAAAAATCAGGATATCTAAGATCTTTATAATTTCTCAAAGCCAAATATCAAGTTATGAAAGTTGGGATATCACAATTTAAAATCTTCCTTATTATTGGGAAATTCACTACACATCGATAAATTTTGAAAGTTCATTGTTCTTTACTGGAAACAAAATATGGATTAAAATTTTTATTATAGGGTCCCTTAAATGTCTAGTTTACGTGACTTATTTATGGATCTCGATTTCGATTGCTCAAGTTATAATCGAATTAGTGTACACTGTTCGAGGGAAGACAGAATCAGATCACATACAAGCAGTCATTTTATGAAGTTTACCATAAATTCATCATTCATCTAAAAAATCTGATTTTTGCCTATGTTGAAAATTATCATGTTAAATTCATTTAGAATTTTACGATTCGTCAAATGGACGTCTATAATTCATTTTATAAGCTCATACACACTGCCAACGTAATTAATTTTCTGTCCTATGAACTCGGCCATAACTGACTATAAATTACATGCATTCAATCATGTTATTTACTCATTCTCATGTATCAAAACACATTAAAATAAACATTGCCTTAGTAAAAGACAAGCATGAACAAAACACACACAACCCAAATATTCGCAACCATCATCTATCATCCAAACGTTATTCATCACTCTCGACCAACATGAAACAATTATCATCACACTCGGCCAACATGAAACAATTATTATCACTTTCAGCCATCAACCAATTTCTTGGCTTAATTTATTAACCTAGCCTATTCATGCACAAAATAATACTAATCAACATTAATTAAGCATGATCAACACATAATCTTTCATCCTTATGCAACATGAACATGAATCATACTTGAATTCCATGGATTGCAATAATGAGCCAAAGAAATCATGCATGAGATATATAATAAATACTTGGGTAAGGATAAGGGACTTACTAAGATATAAATAACACAAGGAATTGCAAAGAAAACACTCAAATTCATTGTCTAACCATGGCTGCCATGAAAGCAGAAGAATGAGAGAAAATGAGACTTCATTTTCATGGGTAATCTGGTGAAAAAGAAGGACGTGAGCCCAATTAACATAAGCCATAAATTAGCTTTGATATTTTCCCTTTCTAATTAAAATAAACAAAAAAATAAAGCCCACTTGCTAATTTCTTTCAATTCATGTCACAACACAATAACACATTTTGATACTCAAATTTGA
This sequence comes from Zanthoxylum bungeanum, assembly GCA_019454045.1. NCBI lineage: Eukaryota > Viridiplantae > Streptophyta > Magnoliopsida > Sapindales > Rutaceae > Zanthoxylum > Zanthoxylum bungeanum. The sequence goes on from SKCR01031756.1 coordinate 199,705, forward strand.
CTTAGTTTCATATGAATTTAGGAAAGATGCTTAATTTGAATGTTGTAACTCTATGTTTAAGCTTTCCAACGCTACTTGATTCACTGAAAAATGAAATATGTAGCTCGAGATATGACCAAAATACTGTGGGTTATTCATGAGAGCTATTAAATTAAAAGGGTACTGAAACTCGGAAAATTATTTCGAGCTTCTATGAAGGGTTATAAGGATTTTCAAATCCACTAATACATAATTATATGCATAATAACCTATCGTGCATGAAAAAATGGAACATGACTAACACATCATGAAACTAGGGTGTTACATATTGTTTGTATTTATAAACATGTCATAAATATGATATGAATTAACGCTCAGAGCACCAACCCCAATAATTTTTCTCACTTGCTCTAGTGTCATTCCATGGCATCGTATACACATCCTAATATGTATCATATACTCATGACCCTCAATAACTCACTTTCCACTTATGATATAGGCATTAGAGAATAGGTATGCTATATCACATTGAGTTTGTTAAATAAACCCAAATGTCTCCCTTGGTCATCTCACTCATATACTATGTAGTGACTAAATTCTACATTGATAATCCTCAAATGCGATAATAATATTGCGCTTCAACTACAAAGTTGTTCAAATATTTAAGGATCTAATCCATAATACTCTACAGATAACTGCAAGTACAACATTAATATCAAAAATTTGAATCTATAAAGTCATTTAGAAACTTCTTAAGTCAATACTTCGTAAGTTATAAATAATTCCACTCGAACAATGGAATTAATTGTGACACTTTGAATATATCCTTTGTGACTCATTATGTCGTAGACCATATACCGTCATTATCAGATTCAAAATCTCATCTTAATAATCCTAGTGATTGGATATTATAATCTTTATGCATTAAGAACTCGTTCTTAATATCTCAAAATATTATATAATATTTTTTAATGTCATCTTGTTGTTTATAGCATATCAAAATAGCTCACAATATTTACGACTAAATTGATCTTTATAATCTTACATAATACAATATTCATTATGTCATCATCATATGATGCATAAGACTTATTAGACTTTCTAACTAATTTCTCTTTCGACTGAGGAATCATTTTCTACGAAAGATAAATTATATATCATATATATCATATATATAAGACACACTAACTATCAAACAATTATATTATCTATCAGATAGATTGTCAAGTAGTGTCTTTTATTACATCATATCCAATACACGAATAATATGAGTATCTCACAAGTTTCTTGGTTTTTTTATCATATATAAAATTTTATATCTAATATAACAGAGACTACTCTCACAATTTCACAGAGAAAAGTAAGCTCAGGTAAATATTTTACTTGACAAACATATCGTTATTACCATAATAATGAAAATTTCATCATGATATAATACTAGAGAGATTCTATATACTCCCACTGACTTTATTAACGCTTATGTATTCTCTACATTTTGATAGAATCAAATAATTTGATTACCTAATCAAAATAGAGACTACACTTTCGGAAAACTCATATGAGTCTAGAAATAGAGTGCATAAGCTGTGACAGTAAAATGTGACTTTAGCATAATATAAAATCCAAGGTAATTCTATAATGGATCTCTTCGATAAAGAAATTCATTTAGGAACACTATTTGCATTCTTTAGCCAAAATCACAATTTTGTATAAGCAATAACCAAAAAATCTTAATTGTTTTATTATAGTGACTAGTGAAAAGTTGCTTCAAAATCTACGGTAGACTCTTGAGTGTAACTTTCCACACGTAGTTAGACTATACATATCAAACCTTTATTAGTTTACATCGCTTCTGTTGCAAAAATCATTTTACACTTGTTATGAACAATTCATACATGAAGCTCTATTAAGTTCAAGGCTTAATTTAATTATAGTAACCTGAGAATAATCTTAGATCTATGATCCTAAAGTATATACCGGAATCGATATCAGATATCGTTTCTCCTATAAATTATAGGATATTTTTCTTAAATAAATATCAAATACTTTACAAATGATTTTGATATCTTATTTGACTTATATAGAAGGTGTCTAAGAATCTATTCATCTAATTAATGACATGGTTCAATTATTGTTCATCATTCTCATAATTGACTTCAATAAGTCAAATCATTTCCTCAATAATCAACATCTGATGTGACATACTAAGTAACGAAACCACTTCGTCACTCGGGGTCGTAGAAAATATATTTTATTAGATAGAATATATGATCATATTTAATAGAATAAATGATAAATTTACTCGTACCTCTTAGGTACAAGTACTTCTAATTGTATAACCATTATACAAAAGAAAGATTCAAATCGTAAACCTTTCGAAATTTAAATTTCTACTTAAACATATTGCATATGTAACTATAGAAACTAAAAGAACCTAAATCAAAAATATGAATTAGTGTTACTGGAGAGTAACCCCAAGAAAAAACTAGGTAACCATAAACATGGAAACTATTTCGAAGAGTTTTTTATGGTTAAAAAGTAACCAAGTTATGAACAATTTTTTAGACTCACACAATTTCTTAATGAGTTGACCTATAATAAGTCCATGTTGATAGATAAGCATAAGCCCTGTGGAGAGGTGAATGTTACCGAATCTTCCAAATATGCAAAGAAAATGAAGAGAAATTCTGGGAAGACTAATGCTAAAACTAAGAAGAATAAAAAAGACTTCAGGAACGCCAAGCCAAAAAGAAAATATTTCCATTGCAACAAAGATGGGTCTTGGAAAAGGAAATGTCCTAATTACTTTACAGAGTAGAAAGAGAATAAAGCCATAGGTTAATATGATTTACTCGTTATTGAGTCATTATTAGTAGAGGATGATAAATCCGCATGGATTATAGATTTTGGAGCAACTAACAATGTTTGTTATTATTTACATCTGCTTGATTCATGGAGGAACCTTGTGTAGGAGTGAAGCGGGGTTTACCGCTATGCCTATGATGCTCGGCAACCACAACACTGTTGGGCTTGCAGCTCGTAGAGAGTACGGAGTAGCCCGCGGGGGACTAAACCGGAGAATAAAGGAGTCGCCACCCAGTGTGAACTGGGAAATAATTTAAGGCCGCACTCACCCCTCACAAGGGAAGACCTCAAACCGTTGGGTTCAAAATAGTCTCTTACTTATGCCAGTATAATGGACGGGTTCACGCAATGGTATAACCAAGTCTTATGCAACACATGCAAGATACTTCAAATAAACATACAAATTTACACACCCATAAACATGAATATAAATAAAAGCAAATTAGTTCCAGAGGCATATTAAATAAAAAGTACGATAACACAAATCATAAGAATAGTATAAGCGTTAACAATAAATACAAATAATTAAGCACATAATGCAAAATAAATAACTAAAGAGACGAAAATGCATAAAATATAAAGAAAGAGGTTGTCCAGTGTGTGTGCGTTCGTGTAGCATTCATAAACGCGTTCGAACAAAGTGTTCTAAAGAGTTCACATTCGTGTAGCGTTCGAGAACGCGTTCGAATGGAGTGTTCCAGAGAGTTCACGTTCGTGTAGCGTTCGAGAACGCGTTCGAACGAAGTGAGGCATAATGCTTGGGTTCGAGTTGCGTTCGAAAACGTGTTCGAACGTTCTTACAAAAATAACATCAATAATGACATAAACACACATATATGAATAGTTCCCGAGCGGTACGTGGATTTGTATCCCAAGTACAGACCGCACTACCATCCATTCGAATTCGGCTACGAAATTTATGTCTGAGTTTCCATTCGATATACCGCAAGGGATGACACACATAATCATTGACGTGATGTAAACAGACATGAAAGTAAATGTGAAATGATACAGCAAAATATAAGCAAGAGTAAAAGCGGAACGATAAAATAAGATAAATAGACAAAAATATGAATAACGAAACTAAATGCGGAAAAATAAATAAAGGTAAATACAAAATGAATGTGAAATGATAAATAAACATGAACAATAAAGTAAGTGTGAAATAATAAATAAATATGAACGGTAAAGTAAGTGTGGAATAGATAAATAACGAAATAAAAGAAAGAAGATGTGACCAAAAGATTTGGCCGTTTTTTAATAAAGGACCTCCCATGCCTAGCTAGACGTATTTCACGTCCAACCAAGCACGCCATGTCTAGAACAGACAAATAAATATAGTAGATAAATAACGAAACTAAGTGTGGAATAATAAATAACAGTAAATAGACAAGACAGATAAATAAAAAAAATAAAAGAAAGAAAATGTGACCAAAGACTTTGGCCATCTTTAATGTAGGACCTCGCATGCCCGGCTGGACGTATTTCACGTCCAACCAAGCATGCCATGTCCAGAACAGCAAAATAGATATAGTAAAGGGTGCCATCAGGTCTTACCTTTTAAGTCTCTTCTCGGAAGTGCGTTAGGACGTCGCCGGAAGGATTAAAGCTTGCTATTTTTCTGATTTGTTGATTCGCCATTTATGCTTACTATTTAACTGTTTTAGGCTGCTTTTTTGCGGTTTTTTGGACTATTTTTGGGCTGTTTTTTGGACTATTTTTGGGCTGTTTTTTGGACTATTTTTCGGTGATTGTAGGGGCTATTTTGGGACTGATTTTTTGTGATGATGAGTTGCTGGTTTGTGGTGAGTTTGGTTCGGTTGTAGGGGTGCTTTTTGGGGCTGCTAGTTTCACGTTAATGGCTTAGTTTGTAGTTGCTCGGTTTTGGCGAAGAGTGAAGGGCGAAGGGCTGCTTGAGGGTTTATTGTTTATTTGTTTATAGGTCACGGCTTTTATTTGTTTGTGAAGGGTCGGCGAGGGTTGCTGCTTTGTTTCTTGTTTTAGTCGGTGGAGTTGCTTTGTGAGGTGGCGTTTGTTGACTGGTTTTTTGCTTTTATGTTTGTTCGGCTGGTGGGTTGCTTTGTAAGGCTATCTTGTTGTTGCTTTGTTCTACGTTTTTTACTGTGTTTTGTTTTGTTTTCTGGTTGGAAGAAAGAGAAGGGAGTTAGGATATTTATTTGATCAATGTCGTGTGTGGCATCAAGAAGAAGAGAGGAAGGTAGCTTAGGGTTTTTTTGTGTTTGTGTTTGTGAATTGTCGTGGGTAGCTCTATGTGTTTGCTGTATGTGAGTGTCTCTTTGTGTTTCCTAGGGTTGGCCGTGTGAATATCTTTGTCGGTTGAGGGGTATTTGTTTTTTCTGTTTCACGTGGTTGGCTTTGGCTCATTGTCTTTTGTTGTTGCTTGGGTGGAGGCCGTGTAAAAAGTCTCTAGGTTTTCTTGGTTTGTTTCACTGTCGTGTGTAAGCTTTTTGAGAAAAAGAGGTTTAGGGTTTATTTGAGTGATGATGCCGAGAAGAGTGTTTATGGTTTTTAGTTTTTGATGTGCCGAGTGTGTGAGAGAGGGAAGAAGCTAGGGTTTGGTTTTGTTGTCTTTTTATAGTTGTGCTTGCTAGGGTTTTTGGTTGTTATGCTTGCTAGGGTTTCTTGTTATTCTTTTGTGTGTGTGCCGCCCATCCCCTCTTATTTTGCCTTGTGTGTCAAGATTTTCCTTCCAAATTTGAGGGATTCAATCTGGGCTAATTTGGGAGGTAATTTGAATGGATTTGGCACATGTTTTGCATGGGTTTTTATTATTTTGGAGAGGGCTTGGGCGTGTGGGACTTGTGAGTTGCATGGGTTTCATAGGCTTTGGATGGGTTGTATGGCTTTGTGTAGTGTGGGTGTGTATGACATGGACAAATGGGCTTTCATGGGTTGCGGGGGTTTTGAGCCGAGGCTAAAGTTTAAAACAGAAATTGACTAAGCCCCGAGGCTAGCTAGTGAGTTCAAATCCGATGAGATAATAATTTTAGAGTTTTCCCTTCCGGCATTCGTTTCCCGCGACTTTCGCGACTTATCAAGTAGTGCCTCCAAACATGGCTCATCATTGGGCTTTATGCAAAAATACATTGCCTATACCTTGCTAAAGATGACTTCACTATGAGAGTCAGGATTGAGGATGCCGTTTTAGCAAGAGCATTGAGAGTATCTAGTTTTATTTTTTTTAATAATAGTTATTTAAATTTGAACAGTTTTGTTTATTTTTGGTTTTCATATGAATTTGATTTTTATTTCTAAACTGTTGGATGATGGTTTTTTTGTTTCCTTTAATAATAATTTAGTTATCATTTCAAGAAATGGATTAAATATATACACAAGAAACTTGGAAAATAACTTATATGTGTCAAAGACATTAACACATAACTCACTACTCAACACTAAAATATTTAAGAATGAAAAACCTAAAACAAAACAGTAAAAGATTTTTCACAACAATACATATCTATGGCATTTTAGACTTGGTTATATTAACCTTAACCGAATAGATAGATTAGTAAAGAGCGAAACTTTAAGTCAGTTAAAGGTCAACACTTTACCTGTCTACGAATCATGTAAGAGGTGGTTATGAATACTTCATCATATTCATTGATGATTATTCTAAATATGGTTATGTTTATCTAATGCAGCATAAATCAGATACATTTGAAAAGTTCAAATAATTTTGTGTCGAGGTTAAGAATCACTTAGGTAAAACTATTAAAATTCTATTATCAGATCGTAGAGGTGAATACCTTGATATTAAATTCGAGGAATTCTTGGTAGAGTATGGGATAGTATCTCAACTTACAGCACAAGGAATTTCACATCAAAATAGTGTTGCAAAAAGAAGAACTCGAACCCTACTACATGATGAGATCAATGTTTAGTTATTGTTTATTTCCTAGTTCTTTTATGGGATATGCATTACAAACAATAATATATATCCTCAATATAGTTCCATGTAAGTCTGTTATTAAAAAACCCTTAGAGTTGTGGAATAGTTGTAAAGCTAGTTTGCAATATTTTCCGCATATAGTGGTGTATAGTACATGTGCTAAGGAACAATTCTACAAAATTAGAAACATGTTCTCAAGTGTGCCTATTTATAGTCTATGCTAAAGAGACTACGGGTGGATTCTTCTATAACCCTGAACATAAAAAAAAATTGTATCAACAAATGCCACGTTTCTTGAGGGGGATTATATGAAAGAATTCAAACTTTATAATATAGTTGTACGAAATAATTAATTAATGGTTCAACCAACACACCATCAACAACAGTTGTTGACAATAATGTAACACCTTCAACATCTGAATGTCAAATACACGCATATCAGAATGATCTACTACTAGAAGTAGTGGGAGGGTTGTACGATGACCTGTTCGCTATCTAGGCATTAGAGAAACATAAATTATTGTCTATACTAATGGTGTAGATGATCCATTGACCTAGCGTAGCACAATTGATGATTCTGATAAAAAAATTGGCTCAAAACCATAAATCTCGAGATGAAATCAATGTACTCCAACTCAGTTTGGGTACTTATAGACCAACATGATGGTGTAAAACCTAGAGGTGTCAAGTGGATCTACAAAAGGAATAGATGAGTAGATAAGAAGGTTTAAACCTTCAAAACTAGGCTAGTGGCCAAGGGTTATACCTAGAAAGAGAGAGTCAACTATAAGTAAACTTTCTCGCCAGTAGTTATGCTCAAATCTATTCATGCTCTTCTATCCATTGTTGCATAATACTATTATTAAATATAGAAAATGGACGTCAATACAACATGCTTGAATAATAGTCTTGATAAGAACATCTACATAGTGCAACCAGATGGATTCATTGCTATGGGCAAGAGCAAAAGGTTTGTAAGCTGTAAAGGTCCATTTATAGATTTAAGCAAGCATCTCGATCCTGTAACATAAGATCTGATACGACAATCAAGTCTTATAACTTTGAGTAAAATATCGATGAGCCTTGTATTTACAAGTGTGTCATTGATAAGAATGTGGTTTTTCTCATGTTATATGTCGATGATATTTTACTCATTGAGAATGATGTAAAAGTATTATCGGACGTAAATATTGGCTAGCTAACTAATTCCAAATGAAAGATTAGAGATAAGTAAGTTATGTGTTTAAGATCTAAATTATTCAAGATCGCAAGAGAAGACTATTAGTTATGTCTCAAGCATCATACATCGACAAGATCATTGTACGATTCCCGATGTTAAATTCCAAGAAAGGTAATTTAATTTTTCGGCATGGAATTCATTTGTCAAAGGAACAGTCTCCTAAGACACCTCAAACAGTTAAGGAAATGAAACATATCCCATATATAACTGTAGTTGGTAGTCTTATGTATGTTATATTGTCCATGAGACTGGATATATGTTATGTAGTGCGAGTGGTCAGTAGATTTCAGTCCAACCCGAAATTAGATCATTGGGTGGCTGTAAAGCACATTCTCAAGTATCTTAAGAGAACGAGAAACTATATGCTTGTATATTCTTGTGAGGATATGATCCTTAGAGGATATACTGATTATGAATTTCAGACTGATATGGATTCTAGGAAATCAACATCTGGATTAATATTCACTGTAGGTGGTAGAGCTATTATATGGAGGATTATAAAAAAATCTTGCATTATTGACTTCATTATAGAGGCTGATTATATAACTGTTTGCGAAGTAGCATGGCTCCGTAAATTTTTGGAAGATCTGAAAGTAGTTCAAGATATTGATAAACCACTCACACTATACTACAATAATAGTGGTGTAGTGGAAAACTCCAAACAACCAAGAACCCACACATATAGAGAGGATATACCATTTCATCAGGGAGTTGATACAAATGGGAGATATAATTGTCATGAAGATAGCATTGCGAAGAACCTGCCTGATTCATTTACAAAGACATTGACGACTAAAGTTTTTAAAGGTCACTTAGAGGGTCTAAGATTACGTGACATGTCCCATTTTCTCTAATGCAAGTGTGAGATTGTTGGGATACATGTCCTAGATCATCATGTACTATGTAAACTGTGTTATTATTGTAATAATAAACATTGCATTATTCATTTATCAATTTTTTTTAATTTATTCCCATATTGTAAATTATCTATGATACCCTTAATTACTTGTGTATTTTCACACTTAGTGTATGAGTGTCCTACGCAACAAGATTTAATTATGAAATCAGTAATTTAAAATAGTTCATAGAGAGTAAACAAAGATGGGTAATTTTCTTGTGATTTATCTACAACTATAGTCCATTTTATAAATGTATGACGATCTTGATCCGGGATCGTTCATGTGGCGACTTGGGAATGTAGGCATTTTATAGGATGTGATCATAAGAGACTGGACCTAGACATAAATGAATTTCTTCTAATATCCGTTAGACAAATCAATTCATATCATTCTACTAAATGCTTATATACGAGTTGATCTAAATCCTGAGTTTACTACGAACTTTTGCATGACAGACTATGTACTTTATTTACATGGGTGAGATCGGCGTTGAATTCCCGATCAATAAGTTCGTACTTTGGGGACATGGTTTGATATGTAGTTGGAGAAAATTTACATAGAAATAGAATTTACTCCTTATTGTGAGAAGTATAAGAGTATATTTCTTAAGGGTTGATTCGATAGTTGAAAAATTAGAGTACTCAAATCATTCTATTACGAATAGAAAGATAAAATTCATAATAATTATAAATAGATAGTTCAATAGTGAATCAATGGTACTTATAGTACAAGAAATAATTATAAATGGTATAACAAACATTATAACCCGACTCTAATTATAAGATACCCGTGAAGGGTTATTGGATGTTAATAATTCAGAATAATTTCTTAAAAAGTTTTAATCAATACCCTGAGATTATTGGAGTTCGGAGCTATGGGTTAATTTGATCTCTGTGCTAGATTGTTACACTACATGAATCCATATAATAATTGAACAATCAATTTATTAAATCACTTGCGAAATTTAATAACAATAAATTATTTAATTTATAAAGTAATTATTAATTTGATTAATAATTACATAATGACATATTTGTAATTATATATTAAAATGTTTAATATTTCATTTTATATTAATGAATATTATATCATCATCTAATATTTAAATTTGTTTAAAAGATTTTGAATTAAAAATCTTTTAATTTAAATAATTAAATTGATATTAAGATATCAATTAAATTTATTTGAAATTTATTTTCAAAGATATAATAAGATATTTGGTATCTTATTAAATATTAAATAAATTTTGGATTTACAAAAATATCCACATGGCTGAATTTCATAAACACAAGGGAGGGTTAATTTTGATTTTTAACAAATCTTAATTACCTAAACCCTAGCTATAAAAATGAATTGTTTCTTGTTTATATCTAACCCTAATCATATTCTTCTAAGAGTTAATAAATGGGAAAATGATGTAAGGTGGCTAGAGAGAATCTACAAGTTTTTTCGAGCCCGTCTTCACGGATTCTTGGTAGCAAGACATATCATAAAAAGCTGAGGGGTATCAAGACACAAACCTTTTTCCCCGTTCTATTGTTTACAGCAATGAGCAGAATTATGTTTACTGTTTTCACGATTTTTGGAGATATTAGAGATTTTAGGAGTACAGTGGGCTGTTACGGGACTGTTTTGGGCTATTTCGAAGGTGCTAAATTCTCTAGAACTGTTGCACAAATTTTGAAATTGCAGGGGTTGTTTAAGGATTTCAGTGGTCTGTTTGATAGTGCAGAAACTATCCAAAATTGTAGTGAAAATTTCGGCACTACAGTGGCTAATTTGGGGGCTGTTGGAGTCAGTCTTACTGTCATAAAATACAGAATTACACAACTGTATATTTATATTAGATACATAATTTTATTAGATACCCATTAGATCTAGTTAAATTGTGATACTTGTACATGTTAATTTTTTAATAAATTGTTAATTTATTAATTACATGAAACTTTTATATATTATCATGTGTATTGAAAATTCTTTTAATATTAATAGGACATGTCTTTTGTTTTGGAGGGGTGCATGAGAGGGGTATAACCCTTTGGAGGGTTGCACCCCAACCCAAAGGGTGTCCTTAAAGCACCCTTCCATGCCTTTATAAATGAGGCTCCTTGTCCAATTTAAGTAGTAGAAAAAGGCATCCGAATTTCTTTGAGTCAATCTCCATTGTTTTGTGAGAGAGTTCCACCATATTACAAGTTCAAACACTTGTTAAGGAGTGCTCCTTGAACAATAAACATCCAAGGAATCCTGGGAGAACATTAGCCATTTCGAATCCATAGAGCACCAGAGACGGAGGCTAATAAGTTCTTAAGGACAGAGAATCATCTCGACTTGGACATCTTAAATTAGGTTTTTCGGGTTCTTAAAATTCTAGGGTTTGCATGTTAGATCTACTTTTGAATTCTGTGGTTTGATTGTAAAAAAGCATGTTAAATTGATGTTTAATGACACTAAACCTAATACAATCTTAAGAACTTATTATTAGTGTTGTTAGATAGTAATTCACATGCTTAGATAAGAAAATTTTCTGGAAAAATAATGTATGTGTATGAAAAATACGTAGAGCGTTCGAACGCCCGACGAATGCGAAGGCAAAAATATGAAATTTCGTAAGAACATTCGAACGCATCTTTAAACGCAACTCGAACGCAAGCCTTCTGCCTAAGAACGTTCGAACGCGTATTCAAACGCAAATCGAACGCAGACCTTCTGACTTAGTTCGTTCGAACACGTCCTAAACGCATCTCGAACGCAAACTCTCTGGAATTATTCCGTTCGAACGCGTTCTCAAACGCTAAACGAACGTGAACTCTCTGGAAAACTTCTTTCGAACGCGTTCTAGAACGCAAAATCAACTTACACACACTGGACAGTCTAATTCGAACGTAGATACGAACGCGACACTAACGAATATATCATGGAATTGTAATAAACTACAAAGACTTAGATTAATTCAAGTATTAATAATATTAACTTAGTAAATCATATACTGAATCACAATAATCTTGGTAGTATAGGTTTAAGTTATTATTAGGTTGTTCAATTATCACAAGCATACACATAGTGATAAAGTTGAAAACTAATCGTTTGTTGCATACTTAGTTGAGAATTTAAAGTGTAATTTTACACAAGTAATTCCATCCAATATTGTCTTACACATACACATATATCTACACATATTGAATTCTGTATTGTAAAAATGAAAGTGTATTGTTGAGTTTGAATTGTTAAGAGATTCTATTGAGAAAGTATTTAAAGGATATTCTGTCAAAAAGGAGATAAGAGCCTAAGTGGTTACTCCGGACCCCCCTCGTCCTCTGGGAATATTCCTTAATTTACAATAGAACAACGAGTGGACACTTGGTATATCACTTAAAACAAGATCATTTGTTGATTGTTGTGCAATTTATCTTTTATAGACTTATTGACCCCTGTTCATTTTCTAGTTACATATGGCTAGCGGAAACATCACAGTACCGGTCTCTCATGGAGAAAAATCGGAGAAGTTTGGTGGGGCAAACTTTAAACAGTGGCAGAGCAAAATGCTGTTCTACCTGACAACTTTGCAGTTGGCTAAATACCTCAAAGATCCTCCGGATCCTGTGGAGGGTGAATCGGAAATAGCCAAGCAATTGCGGGAAGAGACATGGTCGTCTGGCGACTTCTTGTGCAAGAACTACCTTTTGGGTGGACTTGACAATACCCTGTATAATGTGTACCAAGGCATGGTTTCTACGAAAGTTCTCTGGAAATCTCTCGATAAGAAATATAAAACCGAGGAAGCCGGACAAAAGAAATTTATCGTGGGTAGGTTCCTGGACTACAAAATGGTAGATTCAAGAACAGTAATGTCTTAGTTGGGTGAACTGCGGTTGATTATTCATGAAATACTGGATGAAAGTATGAAACTCTGTGAGACGTTTCAGGTTACCACTATTATTGAAAATGTGACTCCATCATGGAAGGACTTCAGGAGCTATCTGAAACACAAGAAGAAGCAGATGAGCCTTGAAGACCTTAGTGTTCGATTGAGGATCGATGATGACAACAGGATGTCCGAAAAGGCCAGCTACAAGACTATGGAGTCTAAGGCCAACATCGTTGAGGGTGTAAAGGGTAGTAAGAAGAGAAAGAACAGTGGAGCTGACTCTTCTTAAGCTTATAAGAAGTTCAAGGGAAAGTGCTACAACTGTGGAAAGGGCGGTCATATGGCAAATGACTGCAGAAACAAGAAGTCTCAGAACAAGGATAAGAAAAAAGAAAAATGAGGCCCATGTCACTGAAGGTGAGCAGCTGACTGATGAGATCTCAGAGATGGACCTATCAGCAGTGGTAACCGAAGCCAACATAGTTGGGAATCCGAGAGAATAGTGGGTAGACACTAGGACTACTCGTCATATCTGTGCAGATAGCAAGATGTTTTCCTCGTATCAGAAGGTCGATGGCAGCGATAATCTGACAATGGGAAACTCGTCTACCTCTCAGGTGGTTGGACAAGGCATAATGGTTCTGAAGATGACATCCGGAAATGAGCTTACATTGAAGAATGTACTGCATGTTCCAGATATTCTGAAGAATTTGGTCTCGGGCTCTCTTCTTAGTAAGGCTAGTTTTAAGCCTGTATTTGTTTCTGATAAATTTGTAATGACTAAGAATGATATGTATGTAGGAAAATGATACCTCACTGAGGGCCTTTTCAAACTAAATGTAATGATTGTCAATCGTGCTATTAATAAAGCTAAAACTTCTGCTTATATTATTGAGTCACAAAATGTATGGCATGGGAGGTTAGGACATGTTAATTATGATACAATGCGTAAATTAATTATAATGGACCTTATACCTAAATTTGTAATTGATAGCCAACATAAGTGTGAGGCATGTGTTGAAGCAAAAATGCATAGAATATCATTTCATTCCATAGAATGTAGTTCTAAACCCTTAGAACTTATACACACTGACGTGTGTGACATGAATATTATGCAAACAAGAGGCGGTAAAAAGTACTTTGTCACTTTTATCGATGATAGCACAAGATTATGTTATGTGTATTTGCTGAGGAGCAAAGCTGAAGCTATTGAGAGCTTTATACACTATAAGAACGAAGTTGAAAATCAACTTGGCGAGAAAATCAAAAGAATCAGGAGTGATAGAGGTGGTGAATATGTTTCACCATTCGGTGAATATTGTTCTGTGCACAGAATTATTCACAATACCACTGCTCCTTATTCTCCTCAATAAAACGGGATTGTTGAGCGCAAAAACCGAACGTTGAAGGAAATGATGAACGCCATGTTGACAAGTTCTGGTTTACCCCAGAACTTGTGGGGGAAGCCTTGCTTTCCGTGAACTACGTTCTAAACAAGCTTCCTCACAGAAGATTGGACAAGACACCATATGAGTTATGAAAAGGTCACGTATCTTCCTACAAATACCTAAAAGTGTGGGGGTGTCTTGCCAAAGTAATGGTTCCTAAACCTAAGAATGTTAGAATAAGACCCAAAACTGTTGATTGTATATTCATTGGATATGCTCGCAATAGTAGTGCGTATCGATTCTTGGTACACAAGTCTGAGATTTCTGACATCAATCCGAGTATGATAATTGAGTCAATGAATGCCATATTTTTTGAAGAGATATTTCCTTGTAAGGAAAGACAAAGAACAGAGTCTCTCAAAAGAACGATTGATATTGTCAAAGACAGTGATCAGGTTGACCAAGAATCAGATCAACGTGCAAATGTTCAGACAATCGAACCTAGACGTAGCAAAAGACTTAGAACGTCTAAGTCGTTTGGTCCCGATTTTCTGACATACTTGTTAGAAAATGAGCCTCAAAGCTATAAAGAAACAATATCTTCTCCGGAGGCACCTCTGTGGAAAGAGGCTATTAACAGTGAGATTGATTCAATCCTACAGAACCATACTTGGGAGTTGGTTGATCTTCCTCCAGGTTGTAAGCCACTGGGCTACAAATGGATATTCAAAAGGAAGGTGAAAACGGATTGATCAATAGATAAGTATAAGGCAAGACTTGTCATTAAAGGTTATAGACAAAAGGAAGGCTTTGATTACTTTGACACCTAGTCACCAGTGACTCGTATCACATCGATAAGAATGCTCATAGCCATAGCAGCTATATTTGGTCTTGAAATACATCAAATGGATGTAAAGACGACATTTTTGAATGGTGAATTGGATGAAGAGATTTACATGGAACAACCAGAAGGGTTTAATGTTCCTGGACAAGAACAGAAGGTGTGCAAACTTGTAAAATCTTTGTACGGATTAAAACGAGCACCTAAAATATGACATGAGAAATTTGACAAAGAGATCTTGTCAAGTGGGTTCAAAACAAATGAGTGTGATAAGTGTGTGTACACCAAATCAACTCAAAAAGGATATGTCATTGTGTGTCTCTATGTAGACGATATGTTGATAATTGGTAGTAATCATGAAATGATTCAGTCTACCAAAAATGTGTTATCCAGCAAATTTGATATGAAAGATTTGGGAGTAGCTGATGTGATCCTAGGAATTAAGATTTCTAGGACATCAGACAGATATATTTTATCTCAGACTCATTATATTGAGAAGATACTTGAGAAATATATCAAAGGGGATATAAATGTGGCTAGAACCCTTGTGGACCTAACTCTTCATCTATCGAAGAATATTGGCTCAAGCGTATCGCAAATAGAGTATTCGAGAATCATCGGTAGTATGATGTATCTCACGAATTGCACACGACCTGATATCGCTCAAGCTGTGAACAGGCTTAGCAGTTATACGAGCAATCCAGGACATAACCACTGGAAAGCCATAGTAAGAGTTTTGAGGTATCTGAGAGAAACGTCAAAATATGGGCTACATTACGAGAGATATACTGCTGTTCTAGATGGATACAACGATGCTAACTAGATATCTGATACATTAGATTCCAAATCTACGAGTGGATTTGTTTTCACGCTTGGTAATGCAGCCGTGTCATGGAAATCCTCGAGGCAAACATGTATTGCCCGGTCTACTATGGAATCATAGTTCATAGCGTTAGACAAAACAGCGGAAAAAGCGGAATGGCTTCGAAACTTCCTGGAGGATATTCTAGTTGGCCAAAACTGGTGCCAGCGATAAAGCATATATTGTGACAGCCAATTGGCTATTGGGAGAGCCCAAAATACAATGTATAATGGTAAGTCTCGACACATACGTCGGAGATATAATACCATACGTCAATTGTTCTCAAGTGGCATAATATCGATCGATTATGTTAAGTCGAAGGAAAACCTAACGGATCCACTAACTAAAGGTTTACCTAGAGAGCAGGTTGAGAAGTTATCGAGGGGAATGGGCTTGAAGCCTATAAATTAAGAATTGTCACTGTGGAAACCCAACCTAGCTGACTGGAGATCCCAAGATCTAGGTTCAAAAGGGACAACTACAACTTTGTGCAATTCAAAACAAGCACTGAAGAGTTTTGTACTATTTTCCATTCCGATAATGACGTCGAGTGCTGTCTGTCAATGTTAGGATAAGCTAAGGCTTTTAATGATCACTATATTAGAATATGAGTCCTAATAGGGGTAAAGGCATATTACCTCTTCATAGTAGATCACTTATTTCAAGTAAGAAGTGAGGCCGCTTCCATGGGATTTTACAGGCTGATTTCCCTAAAGTGCTTGATGAATCCATGACCGTTATTCAGAGCCGAAATGAACACAACCGTAGAATGGGAAAATGGTCAAAGTAAAACTGTGTGTTGGCAATTGTCTTGGTTTACACCAACGGCAGAACAGTTCAAGACTATGGGTCACTGGTTTGCCAAGTAAATCCGATTGTCATTCACTGGGAAAGGTTCAAGGCAAAAGCTACCTATTTCGATGCAACTTTATTTCACGGTAACTCTCCCAAGTTACTGCATGAATATTTGAAGAATTGTGGGGGATTGTTGAAAATTCTTCTAATATTAATAGGACATGTCTTTTGGATGAGAGGGGTGCGTGAGAGGGGTATAACCCTTTGGAGGAATGCACCCCAACCCAAAGGGTGCCCTTAAGGCACTATTCCATGCCTTTATAAAGGAGTCTCCTTGTCCAATTTCAGTAGTAGAAAAAGGCATCCGAATTTTTTTGAGTCAATTTCCATTGTTTTGTGAGAGAGTTCCACTATATTCCAAGTTCAAACATTTGTTAAGGAGTGCTCCTTGAACAAGAAGCATCCAAGGAATCCTGGGAGAACATTGGCCATTTCGAATCTGTAGAGCACCAGAGACGGAGGCTAATAAGTTCTTAAGGACATCGAATCATCTCGACTTGGACATCTTAAATCAGGTTTTTCGGGTTCTTAAAATTCTAGGGTTTGCATGTTAGATCTACTTTTGAATTCTGTGGTTTGATTGTTAAAAAGCATGTTAAATTGATGTTTAATGACACTAAACCTAATACAATGTGTTTAATTATTATTGGCTTAATAATAATTAAGCGACAAATGTATAGACACTTGTTACATTATTATTTGTTTTGGAATCTACATCAAATGTAGATATTTATTTTAGGTTAATATCTTGATAAATTAATTCTACCAAGGAAACCATAACTCAGCTTAACTGTTAAGCTGTTTGGCAGATGTGAAGAAGAGCAAAAAAAAATTGATGTCTGATTCCAGGGCTTAAGTGTGTTTCCACTGTGCAATGAGATTTCCCATGAAGAGTCATGCGGAAATCCCAACACATCTCAGGTTTTTCACCTTAACTCCCCTTATTATCGATTTTATCATATGTATTCTAGCTATTTTGATCTACATACTTTTGAATGTATTTGTTTTGTTCATTTGCCTCCAAAATGTCACAGAATTTCTATTCAGTCTGTTAAATGTACTTTCCTACACATGTAGTCACGACCATGTATTAACGTTGTTCATTGTTTTGATGGCTTGACTCATCTTTCTAAATAGTTCAAACTTGTAATTATGTATAAATGATGTCAACTAGCTAGGCCATTTCCTGAGATTGACTTGTCACCTAAGATTGTTCCAACCACTTCTTGAGAGGTTGTTATGCCTTCTGAGTCCGGTCCTAGAGGCTCTACTAGAGTAACTCATCCTCTTGATCCGTATGGCTTTTCTTATACATCTATCCATACTACTTTGACCTTTATTCCCATTCCATCATTTTATTCAAAGGCTTTTAAACATGAATGTTGGCGTAAGACAATGGCAATAGAACTTTAGGCACTTCAAGATAATCACACATTTGATATTTTTACTTGTCCTGTTAATGTTAAAGCCATTGGTTGAAAATGCATTTACTCAATCAAGCTATGTTTTGATGGTACTCTGGATCGATACAAGGCACGACTAGTTGCACTTGGTAACAAACAAGAATATTAGATAGATTATGAGGAGACGTTTACACCAGTTGCCAAAATGACTATGATACATATAGTTATTTCTATTGTTGTTTCATGGGGCTGGCCACTTCATCAGATATACGTCAAAAACACATTTCTTCATGGCGATCTCAAAGAATAGATCTACATGGCCTTGCCACCCGGACTATCCTCATCTTCCTCTTCAGATGCATGTAAGTTGAAGAGGTCTTTATATAGGTCAAAACAGACATCTCATGCATGGTTTGAGAAATTCCTATCAACTTTGCAATTGATCATAATATTGTTAGATATTTGATGTCTAAACAGAATGCAAAGCCAAGATTACTACGGTGGATTTTGTTGCTGCAAGAATTCAATCTCTCAATCAAGGATAAGAAATGAGTAGGGAATGTAGATGCAGATCATTTATCGAGATTCACAAATGAGTCATCAATTGACACAACTCCTATCAATGACTATTTTCCTGATGATTTTTTATTTTTTGTAAATACAATGCATTGGTATGCTAATATTGTCAATTTTCTTGCAACAGGAAAAATACCTCTAGACTGGACCCATCAAGACAAGAAAAAAATTTGGACCGAAGTCAAAAGATTCTACTAGGACGATTTGTTAGGGTTGGTGCTCCGAGTTCTAATCCGAATCGTATTTATGTCTGATTCATTAATACGAGCGGTTTTATTTTCCATAATATTACTAATTTTACAGGTAGCACCATTGTCTTTTATACACTTATTCGATCTAATCTGATTACGATTAGATTGAACTGAATCTAGTTCAGTGATACATGTATATTAGACAAAGACCCTAGGATTTACAGTATAGTGCGCAGTTACAACGTAGTTTGTAATTGACATTGGGAAGCGCACTATTAGTTGTATATCCTTAAAGTCAGGATTTACTAACACGGGTCGGTTAGTAAAATCCGCTGAGACCAGTACATGTCGTATATCGTGACTTGGTCCGATGGTTTATCCTAGTGAACCATGAGTCTCGTGAGACTCGTATAGACATGTATGTGTTTATTTGATAAGACATTGAACGACTCACTGAAGGTTTCCTAATAGATGGTACACCAACGTCAATAGGAACCTTCTCGAGTTGAGCGAGCATAGTGGTCCTTCGACTTGAGATACCACCGTGGATATATGAGTTATCCTCCACACTTTGATGGCAGTCACGTCAATGATCTAGCCATGATCAGACCTCCGCATGTTCGTTGGGTGTGGACTGATGCTCATGATATCCATTGCGTATCAAGATAAGATCTGTCAGTCATGTGTACAGGGCATAGGCATCCTCACGTGTTTACGATCTAGTAAATCCATGGTCGTGGTATAACTTCAGAAATCAGTTCCGAGTGTTATTTAGAGATCTTAAATTGAAAGTCGATTGTATTATACCGAACGGATTTGACGTTCTCATCTATATCCCAGGTATAATACGGATGGCCTGTGACGGAGGGATTATACGTATGCTATGACCTCGGCTTGTATAGTTTAGTGAGATTAGCTGTGGTCGTCATAATCCATGAGTGGGTGGATTATGGACACGAAATTGGATTTCGTGACAGATAAACCTAAACTTAGAGAGTCCCACAATATGAAGTGTACTTGTTGGGCACTTGTGCAACTCGATATGAATAATACGGATTATTCATAATACTTCATTTGATTAAATGAGTTAATCCAGATTGTTTAATTGGTTAAACGATTTCACATGCATTTGGGCATTTTTTCCGATAATAATTATTGTGTATTTGTTTTTTATACATAATACGATTAGATACACATTAATTATTCGTCAAATGAGATTTTGACGCATGCCATAAATATATGTATTTGTTATTTAATGTAAATAAAAATACATATATGTATGTTAATTAATTGTTTAATTATTTAATGGTTAAATAATTAAATAATTGGAAATTAATGTCTTATCCATTAGTCATTTATTGAATGATACTTGGTGAGATGTAATTGGTGACATATGGCATTTTAGGATTTAATTTGATTTTTGATCAAATTAAATTTTTTAAAAAAGGATAATATTGCCCTTATTTTCGTTCCTTCCTTTTTTTTAAATAAAAAAATGTTTTTCTTCTTCTTTTGACCATCATCAACAACGTCCAAGCATACCAAAAATGGGTTTCATGGGTTTCAAAAATAGTTTGACAAATTCATGAAGATTTTGAAGGAAATTCAAGGAAAAAGCTTGGGAATTTGGAGATTAATAGGTAATCCTTCATCCTCTTGAGCTTAGAAAGTTGTTTCTTGTTTCTTGAATTATTAGAAGTGTTCTAGGGTTCCTTTCAAATCTGATTTTTGGGGCTTTTGTTGATGGTGGATGGAATTGGAAACTATAAGCATGTGTGAAGTATGGTTGGTTGATATTATTGTAATATTAGGCCAATTTGTTCAAATTATTGTTGGACAATCTTGTTGCCATTCTAGAGTGTAATAACCACTCCTTTTATGCCTAGAATTGTTCTAGAGTAGTTCATATGTGTGGTGACTTGATTTGGTGTGTTGATTAATTTGATTAATCTTGAAATTTTGGATTAAAAGCATGAAAATGGTAATTTTCGGTTTACTGATCTGATTTATCTAAACTATAAGTTTTGTGATATATTTGATGTGTTATGAATGTAATGGATGTGTTTTGGGAGTTGGCACAATTTCCGGAAAGTGTTTCCGACTTGAAATAAGTGAAAACGGCCAAAAACAGCGTTACCTGGTGGATTTTGAGCCAACCGGGTAACGGCTGTCCAAACAGTGAATCCGTCACTGTTCAGGCAGCCCATGAACTGTCCCGACACTATTGGGGCTGACCTGGGCAGTTTCCATAAGTGTCGGGTAGTCGGTTCGGTCAAAAACGTGTTTTAAGCCATTTTGCGGAAAATCATTTTTCATAAAAGTTTCGCGAAGTTTCAACTATATTTATGTTAATATTTGATATTGAATAACTAGGTTTAGGTGAAATATGAATAAATTATTCATATTAGATATTGAATAATTTATTCGGTATTTTTGAAAAAGTTTTTTAAATACGATTTTGCCCGACTTGTGCTTTCGCTGCGCCCCATCGCCCAAAACCACAACACGATTCATATTTGTTCAAGTATTGCCTTAATCAGATTTTCTGATGATGCATACCAGACAATGAAAAAAGTTGTGTTATTCAGTTTTGTCATTCAGAAGCATGTAGAGGTCACTTCTCGTCTAAAAATCGCAACAAAAATCTTACAATGTGGATTTTATTGGCCCGTCTTATTTAAAGATACACATGTTTTATGTAAAACTTGTGAAAATTATCAAAAATTGAGATCCATTTCAAAAAGAAACATGATGCCTTTAAATCCCATCATTGTCATCGAAATCTTTAATTATTGGGTAATAGATTTCATGGATCCATTTCCATCGTAATTTCGAATTTTATATATTTTAGTTGCATTGATTACGTCTCAAAATAGGTTGAGGCGATTCATTCTCGAAACAATGATCACAAAATTGTGATTAAATTTTTAAAAGAAAATATTTTAAGATGATTTGGAATCCATTAGGCCATTATAAGGGATGAAGGTAAACACTTTTATAACAAACCTTTTGAGTCGTTAATGAAAAAGTATGCAATTACATATAAAGTTTCTACCTCCTATCACCCTCAGATAAATGTTCAAGTTGAACTAGCAAATAGGGAAATCAAACAAATTTGGAAAAACGGTTAACCCATATCGCAAAGATTGGTCTCTTCAACTGACTGATGTACTTTGGGCAAACCGAACATCTTCAAAATATCTTTGGGAATGTCTCCATATCATCTAGTTTATGGAAAACCTTGTCATTTGCCCGTAGAACTTGAGCATAAGACATATAGGGCTATTAAAACATTCAATTCAGACCTTGAAAATGTCAATCATGAACGTAAACTGCAATTAAATGAACTTGAAGAGTTAAGGAATGATTCATATGAGAATGTAAAAATTCTTAAAGCTAAAACTAAGGTCTTTCATGATAGTCGAATTTCACGAAAAATATTTGAAATTGATCAAAAAGTTTTACTTTATAATTCTCGTCTTCACTTATTTTCTGGAAAATTGAAATTCAAATAGAGTGGCTCATTTATTGTGAAGCATGTTTTCCCATATGGAGTTATTGACATTGAGAATTCTAGTGATGATGATGTATTTAAAGTAAATGAACAACGTCTGAAACCATTTTTGAAGTGTTCAAATTTTCAAGAATTTTTTTCCTTTCAAACCCAATGTACTGTGATTGATATATTATAAGCTGTTATTTTCTTTTCTTTTCTATTTGTCTAATTTCCATTTTTCTTGAGTTTTGCAGTATTTTTTTTGCTTTTTGTCAGATTCTTACACCCCGATTAAACAGTGGATAACGGTACTCCATAACTCTAAGTCGGTTCTTTCAGTTTCCTAAAATTATTGATACCCTACAATCAAGGCATGGAAGAAACTCTTGTAAAACTCCGTAATCATTTTCCTTCTCTCCATCAAAATGCTCTGATGAAAATTTACAAAGCATGCACCGAAAGAATGAGGCTTCTTATGATCAATGGTATTCTTAGTGATATTCGTTAGGTAATTGAAGCAAGGGTTCGCTTGGCAAGTGAGTCGTCTAACTTCTTCATTTCTTACACGTCTGGTATAGGGAAAAACACTTATGCTAAGAAATGAAGAGCTAAACAATTAGGTGTTTATTATAAATGTGCACGTTGGACATGCAACACTCGTTGTCATTCTTTAGGAATGGTGTCTGGCAATCGCGAAGATAAAATTCAATTCATTGGATATAGTTTGAGTAATGAGTCTTTAGATGATATATCACTGACTCTTTAGACGCATCCTAGTAGACATGTCCATCGAGTGATTCGCAATTTGCATACACAATTTCAAAAAGAAAGACAACAATACAGTCTTGAGAATCTGACTTTAAAAACCATGTTTGCCAATTTGTAAGAAAATTGGATTGGAAGCATATCCTCGACCCATAGAGGGCGTTCAAGCTGTTACTAGACGTAAAATCAGAGGAAGATGTGACCCACAATCACAACTACCAGTACATATTGTTTCAATTTGTTGCTTAAATTTCTTTTACTTTAAATTACTGTTTTGATTTACTTTAATTTAATATTTGATTTCCTTTACTTTAATTTTACCGATAATATCTAAACTTTTTGACTTTCACGATATATTTTACTGTTCATCCGACAATTATTATTTTGCAGGTACTAGTACTTTTATTACTCACCTTTTTTCATGATCCATAAATGGAGCCCATCATTTCTCATTTCGATACATCAAATAAGAGAGAGAGTAAAAATGGAGAAAAATTCAAGATGACGACTCATTAATATCTGTGTATTTTATGGATCTAGTTCTGGTACTAAACCATAATTTGTTGAGGCCGCAAAGGAATTAGGTAGAGTTATGATGTAAAGAAACATGCATTTAGTATATGGCGGTGGCAATTTTGAATTGATGAGATGTATTTCAAAGGCCGTGCAAGAATGAGGCAGTCAAGTTTTAGGAATTATCCTGAAAACTTTGGCAGACAGAAATCTCATCGGAAAATCAAATGGAGAAATATACATTGTCTCAGGTATGTCTGAAAGACTCACTGAAATGATTAATCATGCTGACGTTTTATTGCTTTACCAGGTGAGCTGGACAAGTTGGAAGAAATATTCATAGTTGCGTCATGGGTAAATTTGAACATTCACCGAAAACCCATTGGACTACTTAATATAGATCATATTTTCGATTTTCTTTTAATATTTATGGAGGATGCTAAAAGACTTGGACTCATTTCAAAACCGGCAAAAGATATTATTCTTACTACAGGAAAAACTGCTAAAATATTCGACCAACTATTAGCCTATGAACCAAGAATCGACCCAATTCTTTCCGAGTTGGACTAATCAGATAATGATCGTGACAAAAAGCGTAGAGAGGACTTGAATCTTAATCTGTAATTTTTTTGGTTAAATAGTAGTGTTGTTGATTCAATTAATTTTTCCACACTAACCAGGTGATGTCATCTAAACTCTACTTCTTTTTATTCAGAAATTAGGGATATTGTCTCAATTTGGTTGGAGAGGGAGGATAGTTGACTAGATAGTTTTCGTTTTTATGTTTCATTGTTGTGTTTTTCTTTCAAAATTTTTTTTATTATTGTTTTATGTAAAAAAAAAATGTTGTTTTTGCTTTGCTGTTGTTTTGTGTATAAAAAACATTATTTTATGTTGATTTTTTATTCAAAAAACTACACGCAAACGAATAATAATTTTGAATGTTAGGGGTTTTTTTTAGAGGTGTGATCGGTAACGCAGCGAAGCGGTGAAAATCCGATTTTTCAGATTTCAAAACTTTTTCTGAATTAATTAAATAAACATATTTATTTAATATTCCAATAATCAAATTATGAAAATAAATTCAAATGAATCATATTCAAGTGAATTTACCAAATTACCCTTGCTTTGTATTTTTGATCATTTTAGTCCGAAATTGATCTAATCAATTTTGAATGATTCTAAATCATTTCTAAGATGAACTTATGATGCTCAAAACATCAAAACACCAAAACAACCAAAATCCCCAAATTCTCACACCAAGGCCGAGAGCCTCACTAAGGTTCCAATTTGTGCATTTTGCACTTTCATGCTTCAAGACACATCCAAATGATATCCAATCAACATGAAACTTTATATGCATCATATACACACATAAATACACAACATATATGAAAAACCCCCAAATTTGGAATTAGTCATGAACCCTAATTTTTCAATTTCCACAAATTGGACAAATTAGACCAAATACATTAAATCAATTACTTCAATCATCATTCTTCCATCCAATCCAAGTCTCAACAAAATGAAACAACTCAAGATCAAATCTAGGTCATTTAAGAGTGGGTCAATAACTCTAGATTAGCAACATGGTTCCAAACCTTAAAAGAATGTTATAACTACAATAGTCATACACTTCCTTCATCATACATGCTTTACACCTCCATCAAACTTCCATCAACAAAAACCACAAGGAACAAAGAAAGAAATAACCTAAGGATATCATATATTACAGCCTAGATCCTAAGGAACAATTTCCTTACTAATAGCAAGTTTGAAAAACTTACTAAAATCAAGCTTTTCTTTGATCTTTCTTTCTTTCTCAAGCTTCCTTTAAGTATCTTCAATGAAGTTTCCTTTTTGTTAAAGTGTATTAGGTTGTTATGAAAGTGAAATGAAAATCAATATATACTTGTTCCATTTTGCCTTTGGCCGAAAATGACCAAGCCAAATACAAGTCAATTAATTTCAATTTCATTTCAAACTTATGTAATCAACTTGCATAAATATCTTAATACAACTTTATTAGATATTTATTTAAGTCAACAAAAGCAACTAACATCATTTACTTTAAATATCCTAATGTAAGATATTTATATTTTAATTAATTTAATCATTTAACAATTAAATAATCAATTAATTAATCAAATACAAATATATTAAATATATATAATATTTACATTAAATATTAAAAACATATATTTATTTAGGATATAAGTCAAATAACTCATTTTGACTATTAATTAATGTGTATTTAAATTAATCAAGTATTAAATGTAAATACACAATAATTAGGCAAATGACTATCTAGTCCTTTTAGCACGTATCTTGCGTTTAACCTTTAAACGACTTTATAAATAATCAATATTATTTATTAATATTGCTCTAGTGCTCTACGAGTATGTTTCATTATTGAGACTCTCTAGATTCAGGTATATCCGTCACGAAATCTAATTTCGTGTCCATAATCTATCCACCCGTAGATTATGACGATCACGGATAATCTCGCTGAACCATACAGGTCGAGGTCATGGAAAATGTATAATTCCTCCGTCACAGGTATCCGGATAAATCCCAGAGGTATAGATGTAAACGTCAAATCTCTATCGGGATTATCCAGTCGACTATTCTATTAGCAATCTCAAAAGAATGTTTAGAACTAGCTTCTAAACTTTACCACGGGCCCATGGTTTTATCTGATTGCTAATCATATGGACTACCTATGCTCTGATACACAGAACTGACGGATCCTATCTTGATACACATAGGACACCCTGAGGATCTATCTACACCCAACGAACAGGCGGAGGTCTGATCTAAATAGATCGGTGACGTGACTGCCGTCTAAGTGTAGAAGATGTCTCATGTGCCCACAATGGCATCTCAAGTCTAAGAATCACAAGTGCTACTCAACCCAAGAAGATTCTTATTGACGCTGGTGTACCATCCATTAAGAATCTTCGGTGAGTCGTTCAGTGTTTATCCGCTATAAACACCTACACGTCTATACTAGTCTCCAAGACTAATGGTTCATTGAGAAACCATTGGAATCATATATTCCAGTATACGACATGTACCGGTCTCAATGGGTTTACTATACTGACCAAGTAGTGTAAACCTTGACCATGAACTGTCTGAGAATGACAACGTCATGATACTTCTCAATGTCCGTTGCGACGCTTTTGCAACTGTATCATGACTAATCATTCTAGGGTCATTACGTCTTTACCATATAGAAAGATAGATTATATTATAGAAACTGCATATATTATTCATAATAATAATGTTTTACAGAAGTTATAACAGAAATACAACCGGGAATTGGCGCTCTGAGCACCAACCCCAACAGTTTTGTGTATAAAAAACATTATTTTATGTTGATTTTTTTATTCAAAAAACTACACGCAAACGAATAATAATTTTTTAACTAATTAAGTGGAATTGTTGTTCAGAGATGGCAGTGTAAGGAATTTTTGCTCCTGAGATGCATCTCAATGTAATTCATAACAAATTACTTTTGTTCATTTCTTTTTGAATCATTTAAATTTGGGAATTCTCCATAATGCTGATTAAATTTGATCTTCATATGCTCATTTGACAGGTATTATCAATATACACGATAACGTATGATCGTGGGTTGCAAGTGAAAATTTTATAATTTTTAGTTATCTAATTTGTTGGAGGTAACACCTAAATGCAATTGAATTTGTGTTTTTATTCAAAAAAAAAAATAAAACAGAACAAACCTAACCAAGCTTTTACTTTGTAACCGGACATCTTACCTCAGCAAGCAATGATTGTTCGCGTAAAACAGTAGGACTTGAGTTAGTGTAAAAAATGATAATAATAATAACAATCTAGTTTTTTCTTAGTAACCGAACATCTTACCTTAGTAGTGATTTTTTGCGTAAAACGGTAGAGGTTGAGTTTGTAAAAAATGTGAATAAGTTCGATTTCATATTCTCTCTAACTCGAGTAATTAAGCATGTAATAGTATTTTAACACTTAGTGCCCTAAGGCCAACTGGTCTGGGAGCCACTAGCCCAAAGCTCGTTACATGGGTTAAAGAGAAAGCTTAAGGGAATCAAACACTTTTTTTGACATATGAGATCCAAGCAATTAAGTCTGTAGGGGTGTCTTAACACCTAGTGCCCTAAAGCCAACTGGTTTGTGAGTCACTGACCCAAAGTTCGTTACAAGGATTGAAGATGTATTATTCAAAAAAAAAAAAACTTTTTTTGTATTTATAAATAAACTCTCATTGTCAAAAAAGTGTGAACTCTAATATAATGTTAGGATAAAAAATATTATTTTCTTTTCAACAAAACCTGTGAATATTATTGGCACAATAAATTGATTGATATTTTATCTTATATGTTTAGGGAAGAAGGGTAAAAAGTACATGAGAATTTACTTATTTGATAATTTAGAAAGAAATAAAACATTTACTAACTACGATAAAAAAAATTCTTTTATGATTTCGCTTAAATTACTACGGACTAGTAATAAGCTGGTTGAGGGGTGTGATGAATACTAAAAAGTGAACATTTATTAAACGGAAAATTAATCATTTTACACTTATAGTTTCATTAATCCCCTTAATTTAACATATTTGTGAAATAATAATTAAATTTATGTTTTATGTATTTTTATTGTGATTTTCATTTATTGTGTAGCTAAAATACTGTTTCAGATGCTTAACAAGAAAATGAATATGAAATCTGAATTCCAAGACCTAGAAACCCAAAAGAGCATGACAATCAGATTCAAATCGGACTTGAAAAATATTCACTGTATTTAGATTGACAACAAAATGAGATTATGGTGTATTTAACTACACATGTCTTTTATATTTTATATAAGTATTAAAAAAACAAAAACAAAAGCAAAAAGACAAAAAAGAAGCACACAAAAGAAAATTGACAAAAAGATTTTATTTTATTTTTTAAAAAAAAAGGTAGCCATCCACCTTTCGGTGGATGGTCCCTCATTCACATGCAATTGCAATAATTGTTATGCAATTGCAATAATTATTATGCAATTGCAATTTTAGAGGTGCACCACTTTCCTTCAGCTTCCTCCATAGAATTCTCTCTGAGATTTTGTGAAGGGTTTCAGTTGTTATGTGTTTTATTTTTCAAGATTTGTTGTAATTTTTTCTTTCAGTAATAAAATTATGTGTGTTTGTTTTCAAAACATGAGTAGCTAATTCCATCACGTGTGGTAAAAGATGAAACACTTAATATAAAAATATGGATTGATCTTACTTATATTATAATATATGAATTGTAATATGAAAAGTGTTATTTAATCTACTCTTATATTTGTGGGTGTCTTGATTCGCTGTAGACAATCTCATTTTGGTTGGCACAGTTAATACTTTACCCCATATTATATGAGAGAATAATTTAAATCTGAAATATTTATTGACAAACTTTGTTACCGTTTTTATGAATGGTTTTATATATTTGATATAATTGAGTACCTAATTGAATTTGTCATAGATAAATGTTATCACCGCCTTCATGACTTGTTTTATATGTTTTGGCATAATTAATTCCTGAAGTAAATTAACTGGGTAATAATGAAAATTTGTATATTATAAAAAGTAAGATTTCTTTATATTTGAAATATTAAGAGTGAATCTCATAACCCCAACATTTTAATTTATTGTTATATTCCAATTCAAAAATTTCTCTTCACTAAAATCAATTCAGCCTTTTTATTTTCACTCGAATTATAATTTTATTTTACTAAATCTATTACATGTGGATCGACCCCGGACTTACCAAGTTATTTTATTACTTCGACACTCTTATACTTGAGAGTAAAAAATTACTTTATGAGTGTATCAATATCTATTGATACTGTGATACAGATTGTGCATTGAGTACTTGTCAGCAGAATCATCTATAGTCGTTGTTTCATATAAAAGGATATTGGTTTACGTACTCAATGGGCTTAGAAGTTCATACTCATTCGATATCTTGTTCTTTCCCGTTGACACTTCCATTCGTCTTCTTAGTTATAATGATGCTGATTGGGTTGGTTGTCATTATATTCGAGATTCATTTGATGCTCATATTATTACATATTCTCACAAATCTCCAAATAGTAGATGTGTTTGCTAAGGCCATGACGGTACAACGCCATCAATTTCTTGTGGGTAAATTGATGCTTCTTGATCAACCAGCATCAATTTGATAGGGATGTCAAGAAATGAGCCGGTATCAGCTGTGTATATTTATAATTATTAGGAAATTCATAGTTTCCTTATTTAGCTCAATTGAATTTGTGTAATTGTTGAATTTCAGCCATGTAAATGGTTTACAATATCCCATATAATCGAAAGGAACTCTCATAATGAGTGTAAATTTGTCAGCTAATACTAATTAAAATGTTAGTTAATTTTCTATTTCTTTATTCGCTTGGTATTTATAATCAGACGTTAGGCTGCCCAAATATTTTCCATTCAACTTATTTGATATACTTAGGTGTTTAAGAACATAGTTTTAAGAAATCGGATCGGTGGTTGAACTGATGATTTAAAAGGTTCAATGAGTTATTGGTTTGACCATTAATTCGACAGAGCTAGCTGATATTATAAATAATTTAATTATATAAAAATTAATAATTTTTTTTGTTAAATTTTATAAGAAAAAAATCGATCAAACCGATTTACTAGTTTTGGCCGATTTTTTTAAAACTTGATTTTAAAGATTCAATCAAATTCATGGGGAGTGTTTTTGAATCATGACGTATATACGCCAAATATATAGAAGTTGTGATAGACAGCCAAGCTATTTGGTTTGAATTTCTAGTTATAGAAAATCTAGGTGTCTTTACATATAATATCTCCAAAATATTAGGGGTGGTAATTTGGGTTAGGATTCGTTTATTCGTTCGATTCGCTTTAAAGCGAATACGGGTTTGAAAAATGGATTCGTTTAATAAATGGGTCAATTCGATTCGATTCATTTATTAAACGAATCGAATACGAATTTAAGCTCATTGATTCGTTTAGGATTCGTTTTATTATTTTTATTTACTAGTTCTTGTTAATTTTCAATTAAGATTCGAGAAATTATAGCTAACTACCATAGAAAAATTAATATTTTTGATATTTGGTGAGGTATTTTTAGTAAATAGATTAATTACATATTTCATATGTATATATTTATGAAAAATTAATGTAATTCAAGTGTGGTAAATTATTTTATTAAATAATATCATGACTAAATGAATAAACGAATATCCGCATTTGATTCGTTTAATAAACGAATCAAATACGAATCCATCACATTTTGATTCGATTTGTTTAGGATTCGATACAAATTCGATTCGTTGATTCATTTTGCCACCCCTACAAAAGATCAGACCTTATAAAATTTATCTAAAATTAAGGGACCAAAATTACTCTAAAATAGACTTTGTCACGATTCTGGTTCGGTTTCAATTTCAGTTCCAACCGGTTCTGATTTTGGAATCGGAATCGAATTTTTTTTGTTCGGTTAAGGTTCTACTCTAGTCGAACAAAAAAGAACCGGACGGTTCCAACGGTTCGAACCGGAACCGTTGGATTCGTCCGGCTCCAAAACGACTCCTTGCTAGTTTTTTTTTTTAATTTTTTTTAATTTTTTCGTTAAATAAAAATTACTAAATTACCCTTAATAATATTAATAAAACATCTAGTTTTAGGGACAATTTAGGTATCATAAAAATAATCAAAAAATATATAAAATAGAGGTCATACTTCATTTTTTCAACGCACCAATTCTCAATTCTCTCAATTTCCTTAAATCTCTCATTCTCAATTCTCTCAATTTCCTTAAATCTCTCATTCTCAATTCTCTCATCTTCAATTTCTCAAATTGATTTAATTTTGTAATTTTTCAATATTAATAAAAAATGTCAAGCTCATCTGAGAACATCATGTCCAATATGCCAACTCAATAGAGCGGTCAAAGTATCGGTACACAGAGAAGAGAAGTTAAGTTTCGATCTTCCGATATTTTCAAAATTTATTTTCAACTATTGTGGTGTATCTTACAAATTTACTGGCATCTATGACAATATGAACAATTACTTCGATAGACATCATGTCGCTGAAATTGGACTTAAAATAATACAAACTCAAATAGGCAGGTATACTTCATCTTGTAGACGTACGAATTCTTTAGATTTATTTAAATATTCTAATGCTAAAAATAGAGATGAATTTGTTAAATTTACTTGTATGTGGCGTCTTTCTTTAAGTTTTGGTGAAAAAATTATTTTATTAATTATGTTCGAAATGCTTTAAATCCTGCTACTTGTAAATTGCTTATAAATACAACAAAACGCTAAATTTTTAAATTATACAATGAAATATTTAAATATATTAAATATTGTCTTTCTATTTATTCTGATATTTGGAGTGACCTGTAGGCACTGCATTTTTACACATAAGTCTCTATGATGAGTCTCATTTGGAGACACTACCTTTTAAGTCACGGAGGTCACAGAAAACGGACATCGGAAGGGGAAATTCAGAATAAACAAGGTTCACTGTTTTCGTTCGTGATGTGTTCGTGTATACGTTCGAACGCTAAACAGATTGCGGGCGTTCGTGCCGCGTTCGAGGAGGCGTTCGAACGGTGTCGGTAATTCTGGTTTTGCTGTTAGCCTCACATTAAGCCCAATTCGCCCAAGCCTTGGCCCACACGCCCAAGCCCACTTAAAACACATATTTAACACATGGTGAAATCAAAACAAATCTAAAAATCACATACCAAATTAAAATAAACATTAAAATCAATCAAATATTTTAATTCCTTAATTAAGATATTCACCCACCAATTACACAAGATTCCTTCCTAACTAAACAAAATCACATACTAAATTAAAAAGATGTCATGCCTAATTAAAATCAATTATAACAAATTAAAGATATTGTATTCCTAATCTAAACCAAATTTGTCCCCCCTCAATCTAATCATTTCCTTGCTCAACACCAAATCAAATCCCTTCCTTATGAGACAAGGTGAAGCCCTAGCCATTCTCTATATAAACAACCCCTAACCAAGACATGCACGCCCCTAGCTCATACACACACTCACACGAAAATCACAACACACACAAGAAACACCCAAGCTTATTGACACAACTCTCCCTCACTCTCAATAACCGAATATCACAAACCAAAGAGCCCTCATTGCCTTGACCAAAACACATCCCGAACAGCCCTTTTACCTCATCAAAACAGCCCCCGAACACACCATAACACCACCGAAAATCACACCCAAAACATTAGCCAAAACATCCCAAAAATAGTAACTAAGATACACCAGCAAAGCGGCAGCGAAACAATATCAAAACAACAGCGAATCGGAGTCAAAAGCAGCAGCAAAAGACGGAGAACGACGACTCAAAACAGTAATACAACGAACGAGAGCAGTGAACCAGTGAACCGGAAGAGTTGCGGAGCATCCACCCTTCCGACGATCGTGTACCGTACATCCGAGAGGTGATTTGAAAGGTTAGACCTGAGGGCACCTTGTATTTATTATCTTTCATTTGTCTTTTATTTATTTTAATATATTTTTTATGTGCATGAGAGTCGTTTTGTTGAGGCATGATGTGAATTCCGGATAAACGGAATGCATGTTCTCTTTGTGGTATATCGGATGGAAACCCGGACGTAAATTCCGTAGCCGAATCCGAATGGACGGTAGTACGGTCTGCACTCGGGATACAACTCCACGTACCACTTGAGAGATACATATATTCTGTTTCATCCAAACTTGTATTTGAGCATGATGTAGTTAGTACGTTATTTATTTTTTTAGCCTGATTAGGCCTAGTGCGTTATTTATTCTTAAGCATGATTTAGTCCTTAGTATGTTAATCTTTATGCATGATTAGATATCCATGTGATTAGATATGTCGTTGTTGTGATCCTGTTTGAATGCGGTATCTAAAACCATATGAATGTATGTAATCTGCCAGTTCCCGTTCGAACGTGTCATCGAACGCAACTCGAACGCGAACCTTCTACTTACCATTCGAACGCGTTATCAAACGCTACTCGAACGCGCATGCATTTTGTATCATCAGGTCTAGTCCCGTTCGAACGCGTTATCAAACGCTACACGAACGCGAACCTTCTGTTTACCGTTCGAACGCGTTTATGAACGCTACACGAACGCGCACACACTGAACTGAGTCTGTCTCATCATATTTCATACACAATTGCCTCTTGGGTGATCTCCCTTGCATTATGTAGCCAATCATATTATTTGTATTCCTGCATTTATCCATTCGATGTATTCATGAGATAATACTCAAGCATGATTAAGTTGTTCTTAGTTTTTCATATCATATGATTGGAATATGTTCATGAGATTGCCATGTGATGTTGTATGTTGTGATGATTAATTTCATGCATGTGAATTTAGAAGCATGATACTCTTGGAAATAAGTGTTACTTAAACTTGATTAAATTATTACATAAATCCTTTCATTACAAGTGACATAAGTAAGGGACCTTTCTGAACCCAACGGTTTGAGGTCTTCCCTTGCGAGGGGTGAGTGCGGCCTTAAATCTCATTTTCCCGGTTCACACCGGGTGGCGACTCCATTATTCTCCGGTTTAGTCCCCCGTGGCTACTCCGTACTCCCAACCGGGCCGCGAGCCCGGGACAGCATGCGTCGCCCCAGATCCTGTGTTCCCACAGTCTGGTGACTCCACTGGGGATAGAGAATCGGCCCCGAAATATTGTCTTGTAATGTTTGGATTTATGTTTTAATTGACCGTGTCTATAGTGTGTAAAATGGAGGTTTAATCAAAGGCATTTTGAGGCTAGATAATGGCTTGGTGTCTTCCTTCATTCACTACATTTCTAGAAGGAAAAGCTGTGAAGGCACCTATATAGCCATCTACTCGTAGCCTATTGTGATGGACTAATTTGGAGGACTCGTTGTTTATTCCTGACAACAAGCGATAAGAGCCTAAGAGGCTTGGGTATTTAAGTGAGCCTCGCTCCACCCTCCCTCTGGGGAATCTACAACGGGAAATCTATTTGACAGTTCGTCACACACCATAGGTCATTGGCACGTACCTTAGTGTATAAAAAAGTGTGCGCTCACTTGGTCGTTCGAACCCTTGAGTGGGGAGACCTAGTTGTGGGCCATCCTTCGCTGGTGAGAGCCTTTGTCTACACTCTTGCGAACCCACCCATAGACCAGATTTGTATGGTTAAAGTAACAATTATTTCCTTGAATATGTGCTTGTGGACCATCCTCATTTGGATGCAGTTGGACTATTGTCAGAAATGCGAACTTGCTGGGCCATTTAAACTGGGGCGAGTTCGTAGCTTCTGACCATTAGGCCCAAAGCTTCTGAAATATTGATGGGCCATTCTGTAGAAATCATTGTTTTATGTTTGCATTATCTTACTTTGTGCTTGTGTTCGGAACATTACCATTTGGATTTAGTTGGGCTCCTTGCCATGAGATGTGAACTTGTTGGGTCATTTAAACTGGGACGAGTTCACTCCTATGACAGTTAGCCCAGAAGCTTCTAAAATGATAACGGGCCGATTTGTTTGAAAATTTTAGTTGATTTAGTATGTTATATATGTTACATGCATCTCATGCACCCCATGCATACATACATCATGTTAACCCTTGTGTTCTGAAAGCCATCAAAGATTCCCGTTGGGTTAGGGAAAAAGGAAGACTCACCAAAATACTGGGAACAGACATGAGTGAATCAGATATTGAGGTATCCCGTATGGATCAGTTGGAAAACGGTCTCGCCAAGGTCACTGAACAGTTGCAAGCCTTGACTACTGCCATGACAAATATGGATGTGCCCCGTGCTGGGGGAAATTCTGAGAATATGAGGCGTGAGGAGCCTCCGAGCGGGTTGGGGGATGATATCCCCACTTTTGATGATGACATGGCAGAGTTTGCAACAGGCAGAGTGATTGGGTCTCAGGCAGAATTTCAGAAGCTTCGGGATCAAGTTGAAACAGTTACCCGCAAAATGAGGGGTAAACATGAAGAGTTGTTAGATTATGAGGCAATGACCTTCGGAGAACAGCTGCCCGCTCAGTTTAAAATGCCCGACATGGCCAAGTTTAATGGGAATGGAGACCCGATAGTCCATCTGCAGCAATATGTCTCAGTCATGAGTTCAGTGGGCCTATCACAGTGCCAAGTCCAAAAGATGTTTGGGATGTCACTCGAGGGGGCACATGTGGTTTGGTATCATAGCCTTGAGAAGAAGGTTAAGGAAGATTGGAGGGAACTAGCTGATGCTTTTCTGAAGCAGTATGTTACAGACTTAGAGATTGACTTGTCACTCTGTGATTTGGAGAACACTAAACAGAAGCCAGAGGAAAGCTTCAAGGAGTATGTAGACCGATGGAGAAGCCAGCTTCTGAAAATGCAGACTCGGCCCTCTGAGAATGACCAGATTAAAATGATCATCAAGGGCACTAAGCCCTCGATCTATGGCAAGTTGAGGAGGATGACTTCAATGATGGCAGATTTCCGACAGTTGAGGGAAACTGTCATGGATATTGAGGAAGAAGAGGATGAAAACAGAAAGTTTTATGGCCATAATAGAAGAAATTTTGGGGGGCATTCTGAGACTAAACCCGCTACTGCCGAGGTTGCTGCCATCAAGAACCGGTATTTCTCTAACCTGGGGAAGCCGTTATCTAAGGTGCTTGAGAAGTTGAAGGGACAAGGACTCCTAAAACCCTTAGAGCCTAAACCACTTCCAGATCCTATACCACCCAACCTTGACCTAAGCCTGTATTGTCACTTCCATCATAGGAGAGGCCACGAAACTGACAACTGCACCCGCCTTAGGCATGAAATCCAAAACCTCATCGATGCTCACAAAATACCCGACCCAGAGAAAGAACAACCCAACACATATTGGAACCCCCTACCAAATTACCACTCCGTTCCACCACCCACCTACATGATCAACTCTGGATTGCTCGAAACTTTTGTCCTCCAAACCCTTAACCACCAAGCTTCTTACATGGAGATATGGGATGATAGTGAAGAACCGTAGGTCAAGAAATAAGGCAATGATGCGAATGATGAAGTTGTTCCTCCTAGTTTATTTGATCCTGCATTTTTAATATAGACATTGACTTGGTCTACCTGTTCGAACCATATCTTAAATGATAATAAAGACATTCATTTCGTTTACATGCCTGAGTCTCTCCCTCCAACCTGCAACATGAGTATATTTGAGAAAAGCATTCAACCCTGGTTCTATGAAATTCAGTGATGTTTAGAACACGGGGAATCTTCGGAAGCAACAACAGTATAGTCAGTTTCAGAAATGAATCAGTATCAGTCTGGGGCTGAGGCCCACATCAGTATCAGTCTGGGGCTGAGGCCTATATCAGTATCAGTTGGGAGTGAGGCCCACATCAGTAGCAGTCTGGGGGCGAGGCCCATATCAGCAGTATCAGTCTTGGGGCGAGGCCCATATCTGTAGCTGTCTGGGGGCGAGGCCCATATCAGTATCAGTCTTGGGGCGAGGCCCATATCTGTAGCAGTCTGGGGGCGAGGCCCATATCAGTATCAGTCTGGGGGCGAGGCCCATATAAGCAGTATCAGTCTGGGGGCGAGGCCCATATCAGTATCAGTTGGGGATGAGGCCCACATCAGTATCAGCTTGGGGCGAGGCCCACATCAATATCAGCCCAGGGCCGAGGCCCACATCAGTATAAGTCTGGGGCTGAGGCCCACATCAGTATCAGTCTGGGGCTGAGGCCCATATCAGTATCAGTCAGGGCCGAGGCCCATATCAGTATCAGTCTGGGGGCGAAGCCCACATCCTTATCCACATCAGTCTGGCCGGGTATGGCACTCTTGGGGGCGAGGCCCACATCCTTATCCGCATCAGTCTGGCCGGGTATGGCACTCTTGGGGCGAGGCCCACATCCTTATCAACATCAGTCTGGCCGGGTATGGCACTCTTGGGGCGAGGCCCACATCCTTATCCACATCAGTCTGGCCGGGTATGGAACTATTGGGGCGAGGCCCACATCCTTATCCGCATCAGTCTGGCCGGGTATGGCACTCTGGGGGCGGGGCCCACATCATTATCAGTAATGGTTTGGAAATTGACCACTCTCATATCAGTAATGGTTCGGAAATGGACCACTCTCTTATCAGCAACGGTTCGGAAATGAACCACTCTCATATCAGTAATGGTTCGGAAATAGACTATCTCTCATCAGTAACGGTTCGAAAATGGACCACTCTCATATCAGTAACGGTTCGGAAGTGGGCCACTCTCGTATCAGTAATGGTTCGGAAATGGACTATCTCTCATCAGCAACGGTTCGGAAATGGACCATCATCTCATCACTTGTCGAAAATGGCACTCTAAAAATGGAGCAATGGTTCGGAAATGGACCATTATCACATCTCGCCGAAAATGGCACTCCGAAAATGGAGCACGGTTCGAAATGGACCATCATCTCATCACTTGCCGAAAATGGCACTCTAAAAATGGAGCAACGGTTCGGAAATGGACCATTATCACATCTCGCCGAAAATGGCACTCCGAAAATGGAGCACAGTTCGAAATGGACCATCATCTCATCTCGCTGAAAATGGCACTCTGAAAATGGAGCACGGTTCAGAAATGGACCAAGGAAGGCCTAACCCATCGGAATATGATACATATACATGCATACATGCATACATATCCCATACATGCAATGTTTGTTTTGCGTTCGCAGGTTTGTAGCGGCAAAGACCGTCTCATCAAATAACGGTTCAAAAATGAGCCACATACTCGCACAGCACGGTTCGGAAATGGACCGCTACCACAACAGATGCCGAAAATGGCGCCCCAAAATGGAGCACACATAGCAGACGCCGAAAATGGCACTCCAAAATGGAGCATTCACAACAGACGCCGAAAATGGCACTCCAAAATGGAGCACCCACAACAGACGCCGAAAATGGCACTCCAAAATGGAGCATGATGAGTGGTATTTATATCACTATTTTCCACTCATTTAACTTAATATTTTGTATAGTTTCTCGAGTTTTATGAACGTTTTGATGTGTTTTATTGTTATCTTGCAGATAAATAAAGTTTGGACAGCACTGGAGGCAAATTGGGGCAAAACCGGACAAAAATGCGTCAACAGGAATATTTTCGTCTTTTGCGCGTCGCGCCGCCCAGACCTTCCGCGTCGCGACGCCCAGCGTGAGCCGGATCTGCTAACATGCGCCAGGTCAACGGTCAACAATTTGAGAAGTTTTGACTTTGCTAAAATGCACCGTGCCACGTGTCACCATCACAGCCAATCTGCTAAAATGTGCCGTGCCACGTGTCATCATCATATGCTGCCGACACTCAGACTTGACACGTGTCGCCTCGTCATCAGCCACATCATCGGTCAACAAGTCAACCTTGCCACGTGTCATGCCACATCATCGTCCACGTCAGCAGGTCAACCGAGTCAACTTGCCACGTCAGCCTCAGCCAATCACAACTTGACACGTGTCGCCACGTGTCGAAATCCTATTGTGCCGACAATTGCAACACACGCCAGCGACATGTCATCGCCACGTCAGCACGCCACATCATCATGACGTCACCAATAACGTCATGAACAGTGACACGTCACCAATGACGTCAGCATAATAATTGAGTTTTAGCCGCCATGACACGTGTCGCTCTAAACAGTCAGCCGCCTTGCTACGTGTCGCCTTCTCAGCGTGCCACGTCGACAAATCCAGCGTCGCGACGCGGAACTGCTGGGCGTCGCGACGCGCGAACAGTTCACGAACAGTAAAATTTTTTGCTATAAATAGAGGGCGAATTTTCAGTTTTTAGTACACCTTTCTCTCTCACTCCTTCTATGTAATTAGAGAGTTTCTCTCTCTAGAATATTTTAGTTTTTAATTTTTTACTTTTGTAATAATTTTAATTACTTTTTGTAATAATAGTAATTTACTTTCTTTACTTTTTACAGTTTTTACTATTCACTATGAGGAGGTAACTTCACTATGCTAAGGTGACAGGTAATTATTTTACTATTGCTATTTAGATTAATCTCCCTTAAAATGATATATTTACTATTTAAAATACTGATTAATAAAGGGATACCGCTATATTGGTCGGTTGGCAAATTTATTTAATCTGGTTTAAACTTGACTAATCAAGGAAACCGCTATATTGGTCGGTTGGTAAATTTATTTTCTGTTGGTTTGAACCTGATTAATCAAGAATACCGCCAGACTGGTCGGTTGGTAAATTTATTTTGGTACCGCCTTTATGGCTGGATTATGGACAAATATTACCACCTATATGGATGGTTGGACTTAATTTGATTTAATCAGGATACCGCCAGATTGGTCGGTTGGTAAAATATATTACAAGTTTATATATTATTTTACTGGGAGATATCTAAATAAGTAGTAGTAAAAGTAATTTCTTTTACCTTAGCATTTTATTTTATTTTACTTTTAAGCTTTTACTTTACTGCAATTACTTTTCAGCACTGTTACTTTATGGTTTTTTACTTTTAAGTTTTTACTAGCCCTAGCTATGTGTCATAACTAAGTTAGTATCTAGGGTTGTGATGAAATCCAATATCACGGGCTTATAAGGGTTAGATTATAATTTGGGTAATATAAAGATTTATTTATTGAGTCTTAATCTTAATGCTCTTTAATTAACTGGCCATTAATTAAATTGATTAGGTAAACTTAAAATGAACTAGACATAGGGATTTTAAGTTTAAGACCTTAGAATCAACAGCCCACGATCTTCCTTAAGGATAGATAACCCTTTCAATAGATTTCCTTACAGGATAGGAATATACCTGTCGGGCGAGGGTAGCCATAATTGGAACTTAATCTTAATGAATCTAGGTAATTTGGTTGACATAGGCATATGGTTCAATTGGATTATACTAGGTATTTGTAATTGACCATCGGAAGAGGCTTTTACATAAATTGGTGTTCCAGGTTAATAAATCAATATTTTACCCAATTATAATATAACCACTTATTCTTTAAATAATATTGGAATAAATCACAACCCTAGATAGTTTTAATATTGAATTTTCTTAAAATCTACAATTCAAACAATTTTATTTTATTGTCTTTAAATTTAGAATCGTCGCTATTTCAAATCAGTTAAACAACCTGTTAGATATTAGTAATCATTTAACCTCATTAAATTAATAACTTAGGTATTAAGTCCTCGTGGGATCGATACTTTTTATACTACTTGAACGATACGTACGCTTGCGTTATACGTGTGTGTTTACGCCGGTCAGAGCACTCACAACAGATGCCGAAAATAGCGTTCCAAAATGGAGCACACACAGCAAAGGCCGAAAATGGCGTTCCAAAATGGAACACACACAGCAAATGCCGGAAATGGCGCTCCAAAATGGAGCACACACACAAAATGATGCCGAAAATGGCGCTCTAAAAATGGAGCACGGTTCGGGAATGAACCAGGGGTCACAGCACCTCACCACCAAATCAACTCAACTCAACACATGGTAAGTCAAGTGGCAGCTGGCAAGCCAGGTAAGTGGAAATGCATTGCATAACTTTGATAGGATTGTCACTGTTACACATTACACAAGTCCATCAAAGTGGGGGCGACTGTAGGCACTGCATTTTTGCACATAAGTCCCTATGATGAGTCTCATTTGGAGACACTACCTTTTAAGTCACGGAGGTCACGGATAACGGACATCGGAAGGGGAAATTCAGAATAAACAAGGTTCACTGTTTTCGTTCGTGCTGCGTTCGTGTATACATTCGAACGCTAAACAGATTGCGGGCGTTCGTGCCGCGTTGGAGGAGGCGTTCAAACGGTGTCGGTAATTCTGGTTTTGCTGCTAGCCTCACATTAAGCCCAATTCGCCCAAGCCTTGGCCCACACGCCCAAGCCCACTTAAAACACATATTTAACACATGGTGAAATCAAAACAAATCTAAAAATCACATACCAAATTAAAATAAACCTTAAAATCAATCAAATATTTTAATTCCTTAATTAAGATATTCACCCACCAATTACACAAGATTCCTTCCTAACTAAACAAAATCACA
Organism: Zanthoxylum bungeanum; assembly: GCA_019454045.1. NCBI lineage: Eukaryota > Viridiplantae > Streptophyta > Magnoliopsida > Sapindales > Rutaceae > Zanthoxylum > Zanthoxylum bungeanum. The sequence goes on from SKCR01031756.1 coordinate 241,470, forward strand.
TACTAAATTAAAAAGATGTCATGCCTAATTAAAATCAATTATAACAAATTAAAGATATTGTATTCCTAATCTAAACCAAATTTGTCCCCCCTCAATCTAATCATTTCCTTGCTCAACACCAAATCAAATCCATTCCTTGTGAGACAAGGTGAAGCCCTAGCCATTCTCTATATAAACAACCCTTAACCAAGACATGCACGCCCCTAGCTCATACACACAACTCACACGAAAATCACAACACACACAAGAAACACCCAAGCTTATTGACACAACTCTCCCTCACTCTCAATAACCGAAGATCACAAACCAAAGAACCCTCATTACCTTGACCAAAACACATCCCGAACAGCCCCTTTACCTCATCAAAACAGCCCCGAACCACACCATAACACCACCGAAAATCACACCCAAAACATTAGCCAAAACATCCCAAAAACAGTAACTAAGATACACCAGCAAAACGGCAGCGAATCAATATCAAAACAGCAGCGAATCGGAGTCAAAAGAAGCAGCAAAAGATGGAGAACGACGACTCAAAACAGTAATACAACGAACGAGAGCAGTGAACCAGTGAACCGGAAGAGTTGCGGAGCATCCACCCTTCCGACGATCGTGTACCGTACATCCGAGAGGTGATTTGAAAGGTTAGACCTGAGGGCACCTTGTATTTATTATCTTTCATTTGTCTTTTATTTATTTTAATATATTTTTTATTGCATGAGAGTCGTTTTGTTGAGGCATGATGTGAATTCCGGATAAACGGAATGCATGTTCTCTTTGTGGTATATCGGATGGAAACCCGGACGTAAATTCCGTAGCCGAATCCGAATGGACGGTAGTACGGTCTGCACTCGGGATACAACTCCACGTACCACTTGAGAGATACATATATTCCGTTTCATCCAAACTTGTATTTGAGCATGATGTAGTTAGTACGTTATTTATTTATTTAGCCTGATTAGGCCTAGTGCGTTATTTATTCTTAAGCATGATTTAGTCCTTAGTATGTTAATCTTTATGCATGATTTAGATATCCATGTGATTAGATATGTCGTTGTTGTGATCCTGTTTGAATGCGGTATCTAAAACCATATGAATGTATGCAATCTGCCAGTTCCCGTTCGAACGCGTCATCGAACGCAACTCGAACGCGAACCTTCTGCTTACCGTTCGAACGCGTTATCAAACGCTACTCGAACGCGCATGCATTTTGTATCATCAGGTCTGGTCCCGTTCGAACGCGTTATCAAATGCTACACGAACGCGAACCTTCTATTTACCGTTCGAACGCGTTTACGAACGCTACACGAACGTGCACACACTGAACTGAGTCTGTCTCATCATATTTCATGCACAATTGCCTCTTGGGTGATCTCCCTTGCATGATGTAGCCAATCATATTATTTGTATTCCTGCATTTATCCATTCGATGTATTTTATGAGATAGTACTCAAGCATGATTAGGTTGTTCTTAGTTTTCCATATCATATGATTGGAATATGTTCATGAGATTGCCATGTGATGTTGTATGTTGTGATGATTAATTTCGTGCATGTGAATTTAGAAGCATGATACTCTTGGAAATAAGTGTTACTTAAACTTGATTAAATTATTACATAAATCATTTCATTACAAGTGACATAAGTAAGGGACCATTCCGAACCCAACGGTTTGAGGTCTTCCCTTGCGAGGGGTGAGTGCGGCCTTAAATCTCATTTTCCCGGTTCACATCGGGTGGCGACTCCATTATTCTCCGGTTTAGTCCACCGTGACTACTCCGTACTCCCAACCGGGCCGCGAGCCCGGGACAGCATGCGTCGCCCCAGATCCTGTGTTCCCACATGACCATTAACAAAAACAATCATAAATGAGTGTGACTTGTTATTGGATTTATGCATCATACAACATACAAAGACGACTTATTACATTTAGAGTTTTTTTATGAGGATCATACTGCACAAAATATTTATAGAATGATAAAAGTAATTTTTGATAAATATGGTTTATTTGGTAAATTTTAACAATTGGTTTTTATAATGCATCTGTAAATACTGCATCAATTAGAGATTTAAAAAAAATATGCCAACCAAATTTGAGGGGTTGATTTTTTCATGTTCGTTGCACATGTCATGTCTTTAATTTATGTGTTCAAGATGGTCTGACTTTTTTAGAACATCACATTAATCATATTAAAATTGCACTTAATTGTATTTGATCATATTCCAATGTTAGGAGAAAATGGGTAGCGTTTTGTAAATTAAATGGTGTTATACCGGTAAAATTTTCAGAGATGTTCCAACTCGTTGGAATTCAACTTATTTTCTTTTAACTCAAGAATTCAATACAAAGATGTATTATGAAGTTTTTTCCCAACATATTCAACATATAACACTTTTACATAGTTAATGAGATATTTGTGAATTTTTTTTAGAAATTTTAAAAGTTTTTAATGATGCAACAAATATTTTTAGTGGAGTTTATTTTCCTATAATAAATTTATTTATTGTTAAATATTTGAATATTGTTGGTACTTTTTATGAGCATGCCGAAGGTTCAAATGTTAATGATATTGTTTTAAATGAAGCTATTACTGTTATGTAGAGAAAATGATTGACTTATTTCAAAGACATTTCATTGCATTATCTTATTGCCACAGTTTTTGATCCCAAATTTAAATTAGAAAGTCTGAATAATGACTTACAAACTTACTATGAATTTTTAAGAATATATGATGAAATTAAAGTTAGAAAAATAATAGATGAAATAAAAAATGATTTAATATATTTATTTAATGATTATGTGAGTAGATATAACTTGCAGTCATCAAAATAATATACTAGCGAACCCGTAATACATTCAAGACTTAGCATAGGTGATCGTTGGTTACTAAAACGAAATAAAAAACAAAGGAAAATCATGACTAACAACCCGGAATTAGATAATTATTTGAGAAATGATATACATACTCCATTTTATACTTATTATTTTCCAGAACGACAATCCTTGCTGCGTTTTGATTATTATCTTTGTCCAAGAATTTCACAAAATCAATAGCCAAACACATTAGATTTCATATACCAAACCCTAATCCCCAAATCATCATTTCGCCTAACCCAATTCTTTCTCTAACTTCTTTCTTCCAATCGTCTATCACAAAATCCCCAGCTACCATAGCTACACCAACTTGAGGAAACCACACCGCATGAAACCACACCGCAGGTAATGATAATTCATAAATCGTCACTTTTACTATGAAAAATTTGATTGACTTGGGGTTTGATTTGAGAGTGTATTTTTGGTGTTTTAGTTTGATAATGGTGTTGTGAGATTCTGTAGATTGGTTTTTTTTTTGGATGATGAGAGTGTGGTTGAAGTTGGCTTGGTTTTGGTTTTGGGGAGTCAGCCTATTAGGTTGGCTGGTTATACACCAGTTTGATGGATTTGGATTTGGATTTGATTTGAAGTTGTTGTATTTGATTGATAATGGTGTAGTGAGATTCTGTAGATTAGTGTTTTAGTTTATGGTGGTCAAGAGAAATTTGTTTGTTAGGTCTTTATGGTTAAAGGGAGTGAATTTTGAGGACGGTTTTGGGTTTTGTATTTCTTTTTACTGTTGTTTTTTGTTGGATTAAGTATGATTTTTGCAGTGATAATCGGATTTCATGGCTTGCTTGAGGAGATAAAATTCATTCAGTGTGATTGGTTAGCTTCAGCTCTTTTGGGGATATTTGCTAGAAAATGGAAGAGATCTTTCGCTATTACTGTTGTTTGGGTTGATATGCAGATCATATGTGACATGATTTCATTTCTCATTTGCAAATGATAGTTTTGGCTAAATTTGATGTTATGATGTATTTTGTAGTGGTTTATTTTCTAACTTATTATTACCTAAAGTTTTATGTTATGATTTATTTTGTAGTTGATTTTTAATCATAATGTCATATAGCACAAGTGCAAATTCAGTGGATCGGCGATGTTGTCGCAAATGCCCTAACGATTACCAAAAGTTATGGACTTTTAGTACACCACGGAATCCAAATCGAAAGTTTTGGAAATGCAAGGATTGTCTGGCCTTTGACTGGAAAGACGATGATCAATGGACGGAAGATCGAAAAGGCAACGAACTTAATAATGATATTTTACTAGGTGAAATCAGGAAGTTGATTAGAGATGAACTTGGAAATCGAGAGTTTAGTCTCATTAAAAAATATGCAGCATAAATAATTATTTTCCTATTACTATGTATCATATTTATAATATGTTATTTTATTTAAGCAACTTTCTCGACAATGTATATTGCTTCAAACAGCACGAATATTTCTGCCAATGTATAATATGTTATTTTATTCAAGCAGTTTTCTTGACAAAGCTAGCCATATTGTGCTTTCAAAATGGGATGCTAATATCTTTGAGCATACTTTAAACCAAGCCACCATTTATGTCATCAAAACTAACAATTAAATTAATAAACAAACATAACATATAAAGTTTGGTGAATAATATATCCACAGTTTTGTACTATCATAACGTACAGAAGTGTTATCTTCATTATAACAATTGACTTAAGAGAATGTGGATAACATATAATGTCTATATCAAAACTCTAGTCATCATGATATCTTCCAGATATTGGAGCAGTAATTGTTGAAATCCTCCAAATGAATCAACATTTATATTGGAGTAGTAATTGCTGAAATCCTCCAAATGAATCAAGCATTATAGAAGTGTCATCTAATGTGGTGCATATTACAAATGAATCAGACAACCATTTCACAAATCTTTTCGAATTAACAATTGACTTAACAAACCTACATACATACCTTATTAACGTCTGGTGCAATGACAGGAACATATGGTGCAGTGGCATGAACATGTTCAATCTACATGCAAATTCAAATGAAAGGTAACTAAAGTCTATAATAAAGTAAAATACTCTATATATAAAAAAAAAATAAACAAAACCAATTTACAGTTACCACATTACTATCTTGGGTTGGGAATTGTATAGAATATAATTGATCGTGCACATGTACATCCTGTAAATCAATTTGAATGAATATAAGATGTTAGTTACATTACTAAACACAATTGACTTAACAAAATTACACTAACCTGTTTCGAAACCTGATGTTTCTTTCTCATATGTTTATTAAATTTTATGGATTGTATCCTGCGACTGCGAGGACAACCTTTAGCTCGAGTAACTTCTAGATCACGAATGCTTTCAACTGCAGGCTCAGAACTCCCAATTGTATTACAACAACTTTTTCAACACCAAAATTTTGTTTTGGTAAATCTTTCCACAGATTATCAATCCAATCTAACACATAATTAGAACTTTCAATATCTCCTGCAACCATATCTGCAACCTTAGCGAACTTAGCACATATTTTGTCATATCTCACTTGTTCATCTGTAGAACTCCATATATCATAGCTAATTTTCACCATATTATGGCATCACCAAACATCTTTTCGATATCGTCCAATGATATATTTTTCTGGAAGTACTTCCACGTCATTATGTATCATGGTTGTAATGGCATGCCTGCAGAGAATTCCTCTAAACTGAAACCTTGAACAACTGCAAGTAATTTCTCCTTTCTCTTTTTGAAAGTAAACTTTAAAGAAAGTTCTTTTTTCCCCTCACCAACTTTCACATCTTTTCTTAATACATGTTCTGATCCCACCTAATTGACAACTTCGCAATACATCTTTCTAATTAACTCTTACTGAAATTATTTGAACTTTGAAATGGTATACACTTCCTGCATTTGCTGCTTCATCTTATATTCTGTTACTAATGGAAGTTGTTGTGAAAGTGACTTCATATCTTCTCTTATTTCTTTTTCAACTTTACTCCGCAAAACATGGTTATACTGCTCAATAAATTGTTTCAATGTTGTTTTTGAGTTAACATACCTATCAAAAAAGACATTCATACTTTTACTACGTTGAGTAGTTGACATGCCTGCCCAAAAACTATTCTTTAGAAAACACGGAACCCAATGATGTCTTTCCTGATATAACCCAGTAAGCCATTCATTACCTCCCAAATCATATTGAACAAGCATATAATGCCAAGTTTCCTCAAATTGTGCAACACATTGTGAATCATAAACATCAGAATGCAATAACTGACTGATTGCATGATATTCCGTATAACCTCCTAATTTTTCAGAAATTTTCTTCAGTATATGCCATAAACACCATCAATGTCGAATAGTAGGAAAAACAATCTCAATCACCTTTTTCATTGCATTGTCTTGGTTAGTAGTGATTCCAATAGGTGCAGCATTGGACATGCAAGATAGTAATGTCCTAAATAACCATGTAAAAGTCTTAGTGTCCTCATGTGATGATTAACTCCCACAAATGGGGCGAATGGCATAGCATACTTATTTGTTAGATATGTGGTGTCAAATGTAACAACATCACCAAAAGATTTGTAGGCGGCCTTACTTCTCGGATCAGCCCAAAAAATATTTTTTAATCGACCTTCATCATCCAAGTTGAAGCTAAAGTAAAACCTATCATCTTCTGCTTGCATTTTCATCAAGTAGTTTTGTAAAGCAACATCATCTTCTTCGCCAAGCCGTAACCTTCTTTGTTTGTCAACATGATTTCTACAGTCTATTGCCGTGAATGTAACATTTTCATGCCCACCAGCTTCAATAACAATAGAATTGCTACTTTGGGCAACTCTAATTCCAGCTCGATCATTTATCTCAAGTTTCATTTTTATATGTACATTGATGCTACAGTTACATCTGAAATACTTCGACTTCGATGGAGATAATAATTCATGGTTGTGCTCGAGAACTAAAGTTCGAACCCTCCATTTTCCAACATCATTTACACAACCACAAATTTTAGCATTGCAACCAATTTTTGAATTAGGTTGGGGCCTTAAAATATTACTCGATTTCATTTTTGAAAAGCCGCTTCTCCCACAAGAAAATGTCACATACCTAACATTCCCATCACCCCAACTTTACTACTTCTCCGCGCTACTGGAAACCCCTTTCGTTTACCATACTCTTTGTAATAATTAAACATCTCATTAGCATCCTCAAAAACCATATCTGTCTTTGGTTCATCATCGTCATTATTATCAATTTCATTAATGTTTACATCTACACCCTCATCCTCTTCGAATTCAGTGTCCAATTCTAAATTTTTCATTGTTTGTCACCTCCAAATTATAGATGAAGCCTGTATAAAAAAAATACACATATATTTCACAGGTTAAACAAGTTGGACAAGTGATAAGACATAAAATTTTATATACAAAAAGATAACCAAAAAGATAAAGAAATTGTTAGTGATTCTAGGTCTCTAAGATCGAATACAAGCAATGAAACAAGTGCGAATACAAATCGAGAAAGTTACGGAATACTCACATCGATCGGTTGAGCGACGCGGAAGGCAAAAAAACTCAAAATCTGCTCACTGTGAAGCTCACGGCAGTGCAGTTCACAGCTCACTGTTTTCGCCCTTCATCTTCAAGAATCCAAGCTCCGTCGAACGATTCCCGGCTCATGGGTGGACTTCCCTATCACATTCGCATGTCTTCGTAGAGTGCTAGCACTCTTGATTTTGCCACAAAATCATGACCTTTGGCTTCCCACTGCTCACGGTTTCAAGCAAAACCAGTGAGGAAAATCTCAGCCCCTTGGGCGTGAATGGAGGAAGAAGAGAGGAGGAGAGAGAGAGATAAAATGTGTTATAAATTTTGGTATTTGATTTCTCAAACCTATACCAAACTTTTGGCTCCAAAATAACATTAAATGCTAGCCAACCACACACATCAACTTGCCATCAATCCATCACTCAGTGAATAGTGACTAGCGTCAATCACTCAAAGTGAAAGACATCCATCACTTAATTGATGACTGATGTGACGCTAGAAGCGACTAGTGATTTGACGCTTGATTTGATTTGCCGCACTCGAATTTGAAATGCGAATGCGCTCGCAAATAATCTCGGGCTCGGGTTCGCTAATTCCAAATTAATGAACTTTCCGTTGCGTCGTAATTAAATCTAATTTAATTAAATAATCATGCCAAGCATAATTACTATTCACGTCGCTAACGAATTAATTCTAAATTAATTCGTGCGCCCAAATTAAAATCTAATTTTAATTCCGTATCGAAATTCAATTTCGTTTAATATATCGAATATATTAATTTGCCGATTAATTCCAAATTAATCGTTATCTCTTATTAATTGATATTTTATCCCGAATAAAATATCTCAGCAATTAATGCCGGATTAATTTTCTCTCTCTTCTAATTAATCCCAGATTAATATAAAGTGCGAGTCATACGTCATCGGTGAATCTTTGGGAAGCGACCCATGAGATCCCCGGATATGTTGGCAGTAAATTCGGTCGTCGGACTATCCGAACACGTAAGTACCTAGTACTACGTTTATACCGATTTACAAGACAAGGTTGGCTTTTAGCAAAACGCCATGCCTACCCAATTCTCCGGAAATATCCTTACAGGAATAAAAGATCTATATCAAGCGTAGTATACCGTAGTATTGCGTATTTCTATCCAGTATCGGATGATCACATGCAAGGCCTGGGGCTGGTACAGTGTCTGCCCCGTACGAAGCACATATCGGATAACTAGCAACTAGTCTCTTTAAAATCGGATAATCATGACCAAATCATATTATCCCGACGGTTGCAACCTTATATAGAGAGCCAGTTCTGTATCCCTACGCGATCATCAACTCCATATGACTGGAGTGACACTTCCATCTCGACATCACACCCAACACACTACGATTCTCAATATACCCAGAATTGGCGTACACATAACCGGTTAAAGCCCTGGACGACCTCAACCAAAGTATATTGATTGTCGCAAGTATTAGCGGTGCAAGTCTCAGGTTAAGACCAAATACACCTACCCTGATAGCAGACTCCCATAGACACATAGTCATACTACCAATGAGATTCCGCGGGGTCTATCCAGAGCGAAGCTGTTTCCCGTACCATCGGTAAAACACAACCTCCTATTACACTTGCATGAGTATCCTATACCCAAATATATGAGAACTATGCCGTCGTGCCCTCACAACGCGCACAAGTGTAATACTAGTCTTTTACGTATTTATCGATGTCCAATCTCGATAATACTCTAACTAGGGATATTTAATGATTTATCCTTCGTGGATTGATACTGTCTCATATCATTCTCAATCCAGGAACAAATCATAAGGACCTCCTATCATTTATATATCTAAGTGATCTAATCACAAATGATAATAGTGCAATCTCCTTTGTCACATAGTTAATTTGTACAACAACACCGTGATCTGTACAAATAGTGACACTATGGGTCATAATTGTCCAACAGAAACAACAGTAAGTAAAGAAAAGAAAAAGGCATAGAGAGGTGGACAAAGCTGGAAATACATGTGATGAAAGCTTCTGCTTCTCTATTATCTATCCGTCACAACGAAAATCATGCAAATTTCTCTTGACCACCATGAACTAAAACACTAATATACAGAATCTCACTACACCATTATCAATCAAATACAACAATTTCAAATCAAATCCAAATCCAAATCCATCAAACTGGTGTATAACCAGCCAACCTAACGAGCTGACTCCCCAAAACCAAAACCAAGCCAATTTCAACCACACTCTCATAATCCAAAAAAACGAATCTACAGAATCTCACAACACCATTATCAAACAAAAACACCAAAAATACACTCTCAAATCAAACCCAAATCAATCAAAATTTTCATAGTAATAGTGATGATTTATGAATTATTATTACCTGCGGTGTGGTTTCCTGCGATTTTTTCCTGCGGTGTGGTTTCCTCAAGTTGGTGTAGCTATGGTAGCTGGGGATTTTGTGATAGACGATTTGGAGAAAGGAGTTGGAGAAACAATTGGGTTTGGTGAAATGATGATTTGGGGATTAGGGTTTGGTATATGAAATCTGCTGCGTTTGGCTATTGATTTTGTGAAATTCTTGGACAAGGATAATAATCAAAACGCAACAAGGATTATCGTTATGGAAAATAATAAGTACAAAAGGGAGTATGTATATCATTTCTCTAATTATTTATCAACCAATTTTGAGTTTCCTTCTGAAATTTTAGTAAGTAAAAATTTCCAAGTATTTGACTAGTAGAACCTATATCAAAATGTCTATCTTATTTGATTAATTATTATTTCCATCATTAGCGGTACAAGTCTTCAACTTAGGAGGTAATATTTTGGAAGCTAGATGATCTTCATTACATCCAAGCATTTTAGAAGCAACAACATGTGTTGATGATTGGACCCGAGCTGATATGAGACAATAAGAAAATGCCCTCAATGACTTTGAAGACTTGTTCGACAATGCATCAGCAAGTGCAAGCGGAACATGAGCTGAAGGATCAACAACGGACACAAATAATGATGATGAGTAAATAATTTTAATGGAGAACTATCTAAAAAATGTAATGGAATTACGTGAGATTTGATTCCTTTCACCTCAAGAGAATACGTATGCAACTTAAGTTTTTAAAAATTTAAGTTCAAACTCTTTTATTTTATTTTTGATATAAGTTTTTAATTTAATGTACTATAAATTTCAATTACTAATTTCAAATTAATAAATTTCAAATTACATTTTTATTTTTTAAAAAATTTAAAATTCAATTTTTAAATTAATTAAAAAAAACCGAAATCGTCCGGCCCGGTTCCACATTTTGTGTAATAGAAATCAAAATTATCCGGTTCGATTCCGTTTCTACAAATGAAATTGGGAATGAGATGATTCGGTTTTGGTTTAAAATCGAACTGAATCGGTGGCCGAGTCTACTCTAAAAAGAGTAAAGGGAGGAGAATAAAAGAAACCAAAGGATCCAAACAGCTCTTAAATTGCAAAGGGCAACAGTGAGAGAGCGAGTGTGAACTCGGAACAAACAAAAAATTCCTGGACCTCCTATTTGGTAAAGTTTATTCCTCTTCGATTCCTTCTTCATCTCTCTTTGTCAGTATCAATTCGTCGTCGTTTTTGAATCACACACTGTACCGATTTACGGGTGGACACTTCAGTCTCAGTTCCTAGGGTTTACTCTCTTCTTTTTAATTTTTTTTTTTTTTAATTTCTCTACATATTGCGCATGTCATACGATAATGTGAAAAAAGCTCGTGCAGCTTAATTTTGAAATTTAAAATTTAATGATGTTTTAATTTTGATTATAGATATATATTTTTTAATTGAGTGTGATTTCGTAATATACAGGCTTTAAAATATAGTCTTTGAATTTGATACTTCTGTTCCTCAGGTAACTTTTTATGCTGATTTGGTTGGGTTTAATAGTTATTAACTTATTAGTATTATTATTATTTTTGGTGATTTATAGGTTGTGAAATTAGAGAGCATTGTGTTATTACAACATTATTTATAATATAATTGAAAGCTAAAGCAGAGATGGCGAATTTACAGATGGCCGGTATTCTTGAAAAGGTAGTGCTTGTTATTTTGCTGCTGCTGTTATTTTTTTTTTAATATCTAGATTGATATAATTAATGTATGTTGGTGTGGATTTGTGGCTTGTCCCTTCGCGCTGTTTACAGATTACCGGTAAAGATAAAGATTATAGATACATGGCGACGTCTGATTTGCTGAATGAACTGAACAAGGACACCTTTAAGGCTGATGCAGAGCTCGAAGTTAAGCTATCGAACATAGTTGTACAACAGCTTGATGACGTTGCTGGTGATGTTTCTGGATTGGCTGTCAAATGGTATACTATTTGTAGTACTATAATTATTTTTGACTTTTTTTATTTAATTCATTTTTGTTTCTTTAGTGTAATGTAAGGCCTTTCGGAACAGAATGAAAAATGGAAAGAAAGAAAATATTTTATTGTTGTTTGGACATGAGTACCTCAATGGAGTTTCCTTTGGGTTGCAGCACCTGTGATAAGAAAAAAGAGTTGCTACCATGTGTCCTTTATTTTAATATCTTGTTTTATGTGGCATTGCAGTCTTGCTCCATTGGTGAAAAAGGTGAGTGAGCCACGTGTTGTGGAGATGACTGATAAATTATGCATTAAGTTGCTAAATGGGAAAGATCAGCATCGTGACATTGCAAGCATAGCATTGAAGACAATTATTGCTGAAGTCACCACTTCATCTCTTGCTCAATCTATTCATACTTCGCTAACTCCACAGCTGACAAAAGGAATAACTATTCCGGTGAGTTCCGGACCATTGGTCTGATTGCTTTAGAAGTTTAGTCAAATTTGGATATGAAATTGTGTTCTTATCTGGAAAATACACTTTCTATCTAAATCACTCGTCTCATATGTTATATGAAGACTAAACACTTGAGCAATTTGGGCTTCGTTATGGTGGTAAAGGAATGTGTAAAGACGGGTTATGTCCTAGGTTTGGAAGCTTATCGAGGAAAAAGAAAAAGTACTTTAATAGTTTCACTTATTTTTGTATTTATAGTATAGAAAGTGGATGCATACATGACTTGCTTACTCAGTCACTTAGCTTTAGACTTTAGATAATCAACTTTGTAAGACACTTTGTCTTTGTGCTTTATGCCCTACAAAACAATTAGATTATCCTAATTATCCTGCTTGTTTGCTTGCATCTAAAATCGATTTTTTTTCCGTTTAATTTATTTGGGGACTATGTACTACAAAATTGATATGATGGGTTGTTTAACAGATTTCCATAAGGGCGACCTTTGTGTAGGGATGGTAGCTGATAATATATCTGCAATTTTTGGGATATCCGCCTCTGCAATTGAAACCTCATATCCTCAACCTATCCATATTTGATTATATTTTCGGGATTGGTATCCACATCCGCATCCATCCATCTGTCGGAAATATTCGCAAAATAAAAAAACAGAGATATTTGATATCCAAAAACTGATATACGATACAACTGGTTCATGTAATACAAATCCAACAATTCAATACAAATTTCTTCAACGCTGTTTTGAAGATCAATTTCAAAACAATTATCACATATAAGGCATAATTAACACAAAACCAGTGTTTTAAAAAGCGGTCAAGGCGGCCGCCTTGAGGCGCCGCGTCGCCGCCTCACGGCGACGACGCGTTCTTGCGGTTTCTTCAATTCGGCCGCTCCACTGCGCGTGAGGCGGCCGCCTCTCTCTGTCTCTCGTCGTTTTTGCTCTCTCTCACTCGGCAGCCTGTTTCTGCTCTCTCTCTCTCTCTCTCGTCGTTTCTGCTCTCTCGGCAGCCTGTTTCTGCTCTCTCTCTCTCGGCAACCTCTCTCATTCCCTGCAATCTCGGCAGCCTCTCTCGGACGCGTCACGAAGGTAACGATCTTTCCTTGGTTTCAATTTTCTGGTATGTTGGGTATTAGGGTTTTTGATGAGAAGCAGTGAGTATTAGGGTTTTTGATGAGAAGCAGTGAGTATTAGGTTTTTGATTTGGGTATTAGGTTTTTTTTTTTTTTTTTTTTTTTTTTTCAGTTTTCTGGAAATCAGTGAGTATTAGGTTTTTGAATTGGATGTAAATTTTTTCCAAGCTTCATGCCGCTAGACACAAATGATAGCTTATTTAGGGATTAGTTATCAATAATTTTTTGAACATACTAAGAATTATGAAGAAATGAATGTATTTTGGATTTAACATGTTTTTATTATTTTGATATTAGGATTTTAATTATTTTTTCGATTTTCAGATCGAGGCGCTCGCCTCGCCGCCTCGAGGAGGTCCGCCTCGCGCCTCAATTGCCGGCCGCCTCGAGGCGCCGCCACGTATTTTCAAACATTGCACAAAACAGCAATCCAACACCATTTTGAAGATTAATTTCAAGACAAGCAAATTATAAAATCTCATATTTAGTTATTGGACGGATAATGGATATCCGATACTGATATCTACAACCATCCAATATCCATTGCTGATACCTAATGTCATATCCACAACCTATCCACTATCCATTAAATTTTGGATATTTGATTTTTTTGGATTGATATCAGCAGATATCCAAAAAATCCGTCCAAATTGCCATCCCTAATTTTGTGCAAAAAATGAGGATATTGAAAAGTGTAGAAAAGTAGAGTAAATATGTATTGCTTAATTAGAATATTTACAAGAGAAGGCTTTATATAGCCTTGAGATTACATTATGTTAGGAAAGTAAATATTAGATATAATTACTAATTAATCCCATGATTCTAGCAATCAATCTAATTAGTATATTCCTAATTCTAACACTCTCCCTCAAGCTGGAGTATACATATTATATGCACCAAGCTTGCTACAAATGAAATCAATGCGAATACCTCGAAAAGACTTAATAAGGACATCTGCTAATTGACTTTCTGAGTTGACAAAATTAACAGATTTTTCTCTCTGATAAAGTGGCAATCCATTTCTATGTGTTTGGTCCTTTCCTAAAACACAGGATTAGAGGCGATATGCAAAGCTGCTTGTTTGTCACATATTAGTTTCATTTGTGCTCCTTTTCTAAATTTTAATTATTGCAATGATTGTTTTAATCATACCAGCTCTCATGTTGCTAAGGCCATAGCCCTATACTCTGCCGCTGCACTCAATCTGGCGACAACTTGCTTTTTACTCTTCCAAGGTATTAAATTACCTCCAATTAGAACACAATATCTTGTAGTAGTAGAGCGTCTATCTGACGGAGAACTTGCCAAATCTGCGTCAGAAAAACCAATGACCTGAGTATGCCCCTTATCTTTATATAGTAGTCCTTGGCTTGGTGCTCTTTTACATATCTAAGAATACGTAGAATAACATCCCAATGATTCTGACAAGGAGATTGTAGAAATTGGCTAACCACGTTTATAGTAAAGGAAATATCCGGTAGAGTGATTGAAACATAATTCAGCTTCCCAACTAGTCTATTGTATTGTCCAGAAACATCCAATGGTTCTCCGACTAGTTTTCTATATTCTTCGGGATTCTCCAATGGCTCCCTCTTTTTTGGTAAGAGTTTAACATTTGGATCCATAGGTATATCAACAGGTTTGCAATCTAACATACCAGTCTCTTGAAGAATATCCAATGCATATTTTCTCTAAGAAATGACTACACTAGTGTTAGAATGTGCTATCTCTATGCCAAGAAAGTATTTGAGTCGTCCCAAATCCTTAGTCTGAAAATGATTAAATAGGTGTGTTTTTAGTTGTCGAATACCTTTTTGATAACTTCTAGTGATGACTATATCACCCATATAAACCACCAAGTAGATGCATTTGCCTTTGGAATGACGATAGAAAACATAGTGATCAGCTTCTCTACGAATCATGCAAAATCTTTAATAACAGTACTGGATCTCACAAACCAAACACAAGGAGACTGTTTAAGCCGTAGAGATAACGACAAAGCCGACATACCAAACCATACTCCCTCTGAGCAACAAAACCAGGTGGTTGCTCCATATAGACTTCCTCCTGAAGATCACCATGGAGAAATGCATTCTTGATGTCCAGTTGATAAAGGGGCCAATGACGCATAGCAGCCATAGAGAAAAATAGTCGGACAAAGGCAATCTTTGCCATAGGAGAAAATGTGTCACCATAGTCTAGGCCAAATATATGTGTATAGCTCTTGGAAATTAGACAAGCCTTAAGATGATCAATTTGCCCATCAGGAACAACCTTCACGGTATAAACGCATTGGCAACGAACTACAGATTTGCTAGGTGGTAAAGAAACTAAATCCCAAGTGCCACTAGAGTGTAAGGCGGCCATTTCATCAACCATTTCTTGCTTCCACCTTGGGTGTGATAGTGCCTCATTGAGCTTTTTAGGAATAGAAATAGAAGACAAGGTGGAAACAAAAGCATAATATGGAGTAGACAAATGATGATAACTCAAAAAGGTATAAATGAGATGAGGGTTGCGAGTGAAATGAATACCTTTGGTGGTGGCAATAAGACCAGTATGTGTAGGCAGGTCCACAGTATGGGCAGGAGCTGGAGCAGATTGTGAGTCGACCACTATTGTGTCGAGACCTGCGGAAGGTGGGGGCGAGGACGACGTTGATAGACCTGAAGAGGATGAAGTGATGACAGTGTCAATTGGAGGACTGAAGAACAAAACGAGAAGAACCTCAGGAGAGGTGGGGGGATGGTGTATCGAGAGAGAAGAAGGGAGAGGACTTAAGGAAAGTGACGTCAGTGGAAACGATGTAACGGTTAGTGTCTGGAGAATAATAACGGTACCCTTTTTGAAGTCAGGAGTAACATAAGATTTGGCAGATTTAACACCTAGTTTATCTCGGCCTAGGGTCAAGTTATGGATAAAGCAGACACAACTGAATATGCGAAACGACATATGATGAGAAGGTTGAGTTGGAAACAAAATGGAGTGGGGAACTTGGTTCTGCAAAACAGAGGAAGGCAGACGATTGATTAAATAACAAGTCGTGAGAACATCCCCCAGAAACGAAGCAGCATATTATTATGGACTAACAAAGTATGAGTTGTTTCTATGAGATGTTTGTTTTTGCTTTCAACTACACCATTTTGTTGAGGTGTATGGGCATAAGATGACACATGGAGAATGCCAAGGGATTACATAAAGGTTTTGAGGAGCAGAAAAATATTCTCGGGCATTATCACTTCGTAGCACAAGGGTAGGAACACCGAATTGAGTGTTAATCTCAGCACAAAATGTCTTAAAGATAGAAAATAACTCAGAACGATGTTTCATTAAGAACAACCAAGTGTTTTGAGAATGGTCATCAATAAATGTAACAAATCATTGAAATTCCATAACATAATTGATACGACACGGATCTAAAACATCGGACTGAACTAACTCAAATAGGGAAGCAATGAGTTTGTTTTCCTAGTTGACATGACTCACAATTAAATGAAGACAAAGTAGAAAGATGTTGAACTAGCTTATGGAGTTTGGAGAGACTTGGGTGACCCAAACAACTATGACTTCGGCAGAGTCAGGAGAAGTGCAAGCTATGGAAGGCATCGACCTCGTAAGGTGATAGAGGCCTTGTGACTCATGTCCCAATCATCTGTCCTGTACTCTGGTCCTGCACAACAACAAAATTATTAAGAAAAGTGACGAAACAGTTAAGATTGTGAGGAAGCTTACTGATAGAGATAAGATAAAGGACAACACGATACATAAATAACATATTTTAAGGGTAATGAAGGAACAAAATAAGCTCATCCTATGCCTTTAGCGATTGTTTTAGAACTATTAGCAAGGGTAACCATAGGTAGAGAATTAGAACTAGTTGAAAAAAGAGAAAAACCGTGGATTACCGGAAATATGGTCGGAGGCTCCGGAATCAAGGATCCTTGGGACTAGTGGAGAGGATGGAGTGAGGCAGGCAACAAAATTACCAGTGTGAGCGACGAAGGCAAAGGATGACGTTTGAGACGCATGATATTGAAGGACAGTTGCATAATCAGCACCAGAGAAAGTAATATGCTGAGAGGGATGCTCTGGAGAGTGGGAGGATGCAGGACTGTCAACTTGAACAACCTTAGCAGTAGGAGGATGAGGTGGTTTGCCATGGAGCTTATAACAACGCTCTCTGGTGTGGCAAACCTTATGACAATAAGTCTGTGGATTGGGACTCAGAGTCAATGATAGTGGTGGATGTGACTCGGAGGAGACGAGCAAAAACATTCTCAAGAGAGGGGATGGCAGCACCAGCCAATATTTGATCACGAATGGGATGAAGCTCAGACCGTATCCCAATCAAAGTCAATACTATTAAAATCTGTTCTCGCTGTCGTTCTTGTTCAGCAATAGTGGTAGTAATCGACAAGATAGATTTGAATTCCTCTCTCCATGATTCAATCTGACCAATGTACTCAGACATATCCATATCGTGCTGATTCAATTGAAACATATTGGACACGACATTATAAAATCTATGGATATCATTAGTATATAAAGTTTGAGCCTTACTCCATATCTTGTGGCAAGCCTTATAGGTCCTAAATATGACAAGAAGCTTAGGATCAATAGACTGCCACAGTAGATTACATAGTTGAGCAACAATCTTCTTCTAAGATTTGCGCTCATCATCAGGGACAACATCCTCTGTAGAGGCGTGGTCTTTACACCCTTGCCCCATAAACCATAACTCAACAGAAGCCGACCAAGAGACGTAATTGATAGATCCAATCAATTTTTCAGTTGTAATAACATGAGAACAAAAATAACAGGAAATGAAGCACTCGATTTAGGCAAGGCCAAGGATTGGTGATGAGTGTCGCCTTTCGAACTGCTGGCCATAGAAAGTATCTTTGAAAACTAGAGGAAAACCCGGTCAGAAAGGTTGAAGCGGGACGCTGAAGCAGGCAGTGGCGCAGAGAAGACAACGGCGCATGGGACGCATGCGTGAAAGAGTTGGTAGCGCGTGAGGTTGATTTCGGCGGCGCAGTTCTCGGCGAGCGTAGATCGGCGCCATCTGAGGGTGATGGTGGCTTCGGATTTATGAAATAGTGGCGGAATTGGTGGTGGTGAGATCTAGGGTTTCGGCTATACTTGGGGAAATCCCGGACATACACGCCGAATAAGGAAACTGACCATGGAATAGAGACGACTGGCTGACCCGAAGTCGGATGATGCCAGAAGTGTCATCTCACTCACCGGAACGGTGGCGGTGGCAGTGGCGGTGGACGCCGGAAATAAAAAGGAAAAGAAAGCCCTATGATCTACCTATTGATACCATATAGAAAAGTAGAGTGAATACTCTATGTATTGCTTGATAGAATGTTTACAGCACTATGTTAGGAAAGTAAATATTACATATAATTACTAAATAATCCCATGATTATACTTTCTAGCAATCAATCTAATTAGTATATTCCTAATTCGAACAGAAAGAAAACTAGAAATTTGGTAACAATATCTTTAGAGTTGTTGGGAAGCAATTTGGAAACTTTAAATTAATTGTCTAGTGACTGGTTGTCATTATATGTATATTTTTTTCCTTTTCCTGATCACATGACCCTTTTTTTTGTGAAAGCATTTGCTCTTCTTAGCTGTTTGGTGTACTTAATGCCTTCCCCCCTCTCCCTACAGGATATGAGCTCGGAGATAAAATGTGAATGTCTTGATATTTTATGCGATGTCCTTCATAAGTTTGGAAGTTTAATGGCAAATGATCATGAGTGGCTATTAAGCGCACTATTGCCCCAGTTGAGTTCCAATCAAGCCAGTGTCAGAAAGAAAACAGTTTCGTGCATTGGTAAGATGAATAAACTATCTGCAATTATTTTCATCTCCAGGTCATCATTCAAGCCATTTTGAATAAAGTTCAACAGATGGAGATCAAATTGTTTTTCCAGTAACATAGATATCTGACTTGAATGGCTTATTTGTTTTTAGCATCTCTTGCATCAAGCTTGTCTGATGATTTGTTGGCAAAGGCAACCATTGAAGTTGTTCGTAACTTGAGAAGTAAGGGTGCAAAACCTGAAATGATTCGTACAAACATTCAAATGGTTGGTGCTTTAAGGTAATGTCCTAATAAGTTTCTTCTGGTGTTTGCTTTGTCCATGTTCATATCTTTGGGGAAATGGCTGAAATTTCATGATAAACGTAGAACTGTATGTAGGGATGTAAATGACTAACGGTGGAAATATTACAAAGTCTGCAATTTTTGAAGGAGTGTTAATATACATGTTTGCATGCATGTTTCATTTGGCTTCTTTTAGTATGTTCACTATCAATTATGAATCTATTGCAGCAGATGTTTTGTTTTATTGCTTATTCTTGCAAATTGGAACTTACTTTAATTAACAAAATTATGTCGTTGGTTCTTTAGCCGTGCTGTTGGATATCGATTCGGGCCCCATCTTGGAGACACAGTGCCAGTGCTTATTGATTATTGCAGAAGTGCATCAGAGAATGATGAGGAGCTTCGTGAATACAGCTTGCAGGTTCTCTCTCTCTCTCTCTCTCTCTCGCTCTCTCTCTTTACACACACATATATGGATGCCCCAGAGTCCAGAGGGCAGCGTTGCCTGTTGTTGCTGTGCTATTAGTGCAGTGCTTGGAACTTAACCATTAGATGCTGCATGATTATAAATGTCTATAGGTAAGTTTCATAAGTTGGACAATGATGATCATTAGAAATTCCATGCATATGTATTGAGTATTTGAGTGCATTCTTTTCTTTTTTTGAGGGTATGATTAATGTTTTTTTATGCCTTTTAATCTGTTAAATCTTTATCCAGGCATTAGACAGTTTTCTGCTAAGGTGTCATAGAGATATTTCTTCCTACTGTGATGAAATTCTTCATCTTACTCTGGAATACCTGAGTTATGACCCAAATTTTACTGATAATATGGAGGAAGATAGTGACGATGAGGCTTATGAGGAGGAGGAAGAAGAGTATGTTTTGTCACTATATACCATTAATTTCTGTATATTAGATTTGTTACTTATCTGCATCTATTATTATTGTGTAGCGAGAGTGCAAATGAATATACAGATGATGAAGATGTCAGTTGGAAAGTTCGAAGAGCAGCAGCTAAATGCTTGGCAGCATTGATTGTCTCTCGTCCTGAGATGTTGTCAAAGTTATATGAGGAGGTATATCAGTGAGATTATTTCGGAATATATTATTTTGTTTAAAACAATGAATCTGTTATGTATTGGTTAATTACCTTTTTCATTATATTGCTATGTTGTAGACTCCACAAGGGGTTTGGTTTGTTGTGATTGAAATTGAATTTGAATGTGTTGCTAATTTGCTATGTAATTTTATTTTATTCTTTCTAAAAAAGGGTTGTAGCTAGGCACTCTGAAGGCAAGAGCTGACATTGGTCTGCTGGGAGTGCTGTGGATGTCTTTTTGTCTAGATAGGCTCTAGAATTTTTTGAGTTTAGGTTCTAGTATCATGGAATGAGGGTTTACAAAGAACCACCATTGCTATAATTTGATGGCAGATTGCTGGTATGTTTTGGCGGCATCTAAAAGATGAATTTTTGTGGTCTGTATGTGTGTTTTGGTTGTTGGGATTACTAGGGGAAATTTGTTGTTTGTTAGGGTTATGATGCTAGCAATACAATATAGGTTTTCCTGTTGGAATATCCTGATTATGCGAAGTCTGTTTATGCTGTTCCAGTGCAGTAAATATTATTTACGAACTAGAAAAATTGTTGAATGTAGGAATTTGATTTGTTGGGGTTTGTGTTTGATTAACTGTTTGCAAGTATTTGAAGGTAAATGGTTTTGTCATTTTGTGAGATTAAATGGAGGAAAAGAAGCAAATGGAAAAACAAATTGAAGAAGAATGGAAGAAGAATTAGAATAAGAACAATCACATCAAAACCCACAATAACATTCTTAATAAAATTGTAAGCATACAAGGATACCTATTTCAAATTTGACTACCTTCCTAAGGATGGAAAAAATTCCCATGGGGATGGAATGGGGAACCTCCCTATTGTGGTCGGGGTTGAAAATTTAAAAACTTAACGTCAGAAATGGGTACAGGGATCGTTTAATTTTATATTATATAATTTTTTTGGCTTTTATTGAATTTTTTTATTGCAATAAGTATGGATGCAAATAGAAAATTATCATAATAATTTAAAAAATATATAAATAAGAGATAATATAAGGACTTAAATGAAACTTGTCAAAACATAGAAAGAATTTAGAGAAATTTATAATTGTGGCAATTTATCTGTCATGATTTTTTTTATTCTTATAGATGTAATATATAAATTCACCACAAGAAATTTGTGCTTTTGCCACGAACGAAATTTCGTTGTCCATAATAACATTCACCTACAAAATAACGGAGTTGAGCCAACTAAAATTTACTAATTAACATATAAAGTACTTGTAATATTAGAATAATAATAATATCATAAAAAATTATCAACGGAGATGATTTTTTTAACGATTGATATATTGTAATTTGTGTAATGGACTAATATAGAGAAAGTACACGTACTTTCTCGTGTTTTTTTCAACACGAAAAAATTTCGCAGGGACATCTGCATGAGAGGGGAACTATATATATATTGCAATATTTGTGGATATACCTAAATTTGATGCTTTATTTTTGGATAATTTCATAAACTATGTTGTAATTAGTTTAACGGATTTGATTTAAATGACATTAATTTAAATTTGGATAAAATTACCAGCTATTTGTGGTTCGGGTCTCCATGTGGATCCCCTTTTATTTTTTGGGGATCCCCATACCCTCCCCTCAAATAATTATAAGGAGTCGGGGAAGGTACGAGGATATAACATAATAACAAAACGTCGGGGATGAGTACGGGTGTGTCAATCCCCTCCCCATTGCTATCCCTATATCTTCCTAATGACACTTTGTTCTATTACCATGAGATATAGAAATTTGTTTGCTAATAGATAAAATTAAAGATCTATTACCAAAATGTAAAAACAAATAAAGCTGCTGAATCCCCGGAAAATAGTAAATTACCAGAACACTGATCAGACTAAAACCCAATTAACTATAAATAAAAGGACCAATGATACTTATTCCTGGACCAAAAAGATCTCTTTCATTATGCAGGCCATGTTTTTTGATGCTGGTTTAAAACCGTGTAATTGTATGTGATTGTTTATTTCTTTCTACAATTTAGGTAATCCTATATTTACATTATAATTTGCTGATGGAAACATGGATTTCTGCTTTGCTTTCCTTTTTTAGTCGACAGCTTGTTGAAGATGCAATGCTCTTATTGTGCAGGCATGTCCCAATTTAATTGATAGATTTAAAGAAAGGGAAGAAAATGTGAAGGTATAATCTCTATATTTTTTACATATCTTATTACTTAATACTTTTCGTTCATGATCTGACATTCTTCTGCTGCAGATGGATGTATTCAATACATTCATTGAGCTGCTACGTCAAACTGGTAATGTGACAAAGGGGCAGATTGATAATAATGAATTGAGGTGAGTTTCTTCTGTCGAATTGCCAACTTCGCTCTTGATTTTTACTTCTTTTTAAACGTGTTTACTTTATTTTTAACTTCGTTTATATTTAATCTCTGCTTGGAAGAATGCAGAGAAGTTTATAGAGAGAAATTTAGTCGTGCTGCTTAAGAGATTGGATGTATTTCAGAAGTATTTTCCTTTCCTTTTTTTTTCCTCAAGCATTTTCGCATTTGCTCAAATAGAACATTATGTTATGTCTTTTTTCTAGTTTTTAAAAACTTTTTAGAACATGCAGGTGAGTTTCTGATCAACTTGTATATCTCGAGTACGAACCTAGGGGAGTTGTAGTAGTTATATTATAAGAGGCCTCTGCTACTTATGTGAGTTTCTGATCAACTAGTATATCTCGAGTACGAACCTAGAGGAGTTGTAGTAGTTATATTATAAGAGGCCACTGCTACTTGAACTTTTTTGTCATTTTATTTTAGTTTCTGTCGAGATGAATTGATTTATCGATGTAATGAAATATTTATTTACAATTTTTTTCATTTCTTTCAAATAGTATAATTTCAGAGAATTTTGGACGAGAATGTTGATCCTTCCCTCACATTCCTACTTTTCCTTTAGAAAATAACCTCAGATTTTGTGCATTGATATCAAATTCTTTTTTTTGACATCTTACTTCTTCAATACATTTTGGAAAAAGGGTACTCCTAACTGTTCAAACTTCGTGCGTGCCTGTGTTTTTTAATCCAACTGATGTAGAATTGATGCTCATGTGTAAATGGTTTCCCCAGGAATTTTGATAACTGAATTTCAACTCTAAACATGCAATGATTTTTGAATATCTATTATAGTGATGATATTTGAAAGCAAGGGACCTTGTTATTCCTGGCTAACGAATAAAAAGTTGTAAATCATTAATAATTTGCTTCACCACTACCATGGAGAAACTGTGTAATTCGTGAACTGATGCATCTTTGAGGTCCATTTACTTTTTGCTGAGCCATTTACATACCCTTTTTGTCTTTACTTTCACTATTGTTGTGGTTCTCTGGTTAGAATTTACATATTGATGCTATTGTTATGTAAATATAATTGCCAATATTGTGTAGTCCAAGATGGTTATTGAAGCAAGAAGTGCCGAAGATTGTTAAATCCATAAATAGACAACTGCGGGAGAAATCTATTAAAACAAAGGTAAAATTGAAGTTATCTATGATGGTTTTCTCGCCATGTGTTCATTATCACTAATAAGTATCTCTTGGGTTTGCAGGTTGGTGCATTTTCTGTTTTGAGAGAACTTGTGGTAGTCTTGCCAGATTGCCTTGCAGACCACATTGGTTCACTCATTCCTGGGATTGAAAAGTCCTTAAATGTGAGTGAAATTGTTTCTAGTTGAAAGTGAATTATGGGCTATGTTGTTAAAGGTGTCGCCCAAGTGGCGCTTGGGCGGCGCCTTAGGTATTGTAAGTTATGATTACTTGTATATTAGATAAGCATTTTTGACTAGTCAACCCGTCCTTTGACCGGTAAAAGGCAGCGCTTGGGGTCGGCGCTTAGGCATCGCTTGGCCAGTTGAACTACCAAAACGCCTTGTCCCACCTACCGCATTTGACAACATAGATTATGGGCTTGTGCCGATTTCTCTTTGATTCTGATGTTTTGGCTTCCTCTTTTCATTTTTCTTAATCCAGGACAAATCATCTACTTCAAATTTGAAAATTGAAGCTCTTACTTTTACTCGATTGGTGTTGTCTTCACATTCACCTCCTGTTTTCCACCCTTACGTCAAGGTGAGGTTGCTTCTTATTTCTTTGTAAATTTGTTTTGTGCATCAGACTTTCCTTTTTATACTATAATTTTACTTTTATTGAAATGCTTTCTTTGCTCCTATGGTATGCCCATTTGGCCAGTCTACGGCTCTGTACTCACGTAGTCAAAGGCAGAAGAATTCCTTAACACAATTCGCTTCTGTGCTTGACAGTTGAGTTAGCCACTTTGCACTGATGAAGAGCTTCATCCCATTCCACCTCTATAATAGGAGTCATTCTGCAATTATTGTTTTTCTGGAATAAGAGATAGTAAAAAGCCCTTCTTTGGTTTAGTGTTGTACTGTTTTATTAACATGTTGATGCTGGTGTTTGTGCATGGACCGATCAGGAAAAATAAAGAAACAGATTGATACTTAAACTTTTGGGTTGCAATTTTTGCAAGTGTTGAATCATTTTATGGAACATATTTTTTTATTTAAACAAATCATTCCTGGGTTGTTTAAATTTTGTTTGATGATCTGAAATTTATGGTGATGAAGAATGTTCTTTATATGGAAATTAGAAGAAACCTTGCAAGAAGGTCATTTGGTACCTAGATAGGATCTCTGATTTCTATGTGAACTGAATTTAAATGTTGGTATCTACAGCATTATAAATGCAAGAAGTTATTATATTCCATTGTCTATTTGTCCTCATTTTTTAATGAGTTCTCTGTTCGGTTCAAGTCAATTGTTTGACTTTTGCTGGCTCATATGCGGTACCCTTTCATTTATATTTGTTCTAGTTTATTGTGTTTTATATGTTTGTGTGTTTGGTTGTATAAAAAAATGCCTGATGTGTTTCTACTGATGTTATTGCAGGCTCTTTCTTGCCCTGTTTTATCTGCTGTGGGTGAGCGTTATTACAAAGTCACAGCTGAGGCTTTAAGAGTGTGCGGAGAACTCGTCCGTGTTGTCCGCCCAAGTGTCGAGGTGAGAATGTTTAGTATTCTCTGCACTTCAGGGACTTGTTCGGTTAATTATCAAATTATTTGAAATGGATTTTGTGATGCAGGGCATTGGTTTTGATTTCAAACCGTATGTCCATCCAATTTATAATGCCATAATGTCGCGCTTAACAAATCAAGATCAAGATCAGGTCAGATGAATTTCCTCTGTCCTCTTACTTACCTTTTTAATTATATTTATGTAGCAGCTTTTTATCTTAACGAGTATAATAATTGATGAATTATATTATTATTTTTTGTACTCGAAGGCTTCTCTAATGTCTCATGTTTTCCTTCTCCAGGAGGTTAAGGAGTGTGCTATTTCTTGCATGGGACTTATCATTTCAACATTTGGGGATAACCTTGCAGCAGAATTACCTGCATGCCTGCCTGTGCTCGTTGACCGGATGGGAAATGAGATAACTAGACTCACAGCTGTGAAGGTTGGTCTGTTAGAGCATATTGATCACATAATTGTACTTAGTTACGATCATATCGGTTACATAATTCCACTATGTAAACTGTTAGAGCTATGCAAATTTGATAATTTAAAATGTGTGACAAAGAACAAATCTAGAATAGCAGTAATATTGACTGTATTTATAAACAACAAGTTCAAAGGAAAACAAACGTTAAATGGCGTTTCTACAACCAAATAAAGGAACTACAAGAATCAAGTATTGGCCACTGCCAAAATTCACTCGATCCCCCTTCCCATACATGGTTTTATTTCACCCTCTAACAATAAGATAATATTCTAACTAACTTCCCCAGAGGAATATCTTCCCCTCTATATACCCTACTGTCACACATGCTCTCATGATAGCCTTTCCCCAATTCTCTCCACGTCAGCCTCCAAAATCTGTAGTCCCCTTCCCCTTGCAATTGCTAAACTCCCTCTTGTTGCTTCCCCAGCTTCCTTCTTGTGTAAACACGCTGCACATGAGGTCTTTCAAGGTAATGGGTTGTGGCCTCGTTGCTGTCTGTTGATGCTTCTCCCCCTTAGGCCCATCATCTGCTCTTGGCCCATCAGCTACTGGTTTTGAGAGCCTATCATAAACCTCTTAGTTTGTTTTTGAGCTAGCTTGTGCTTTATTTTGTTGGCGTCACTTGTCAAAACCTTATTATTTAAAAAGTTTTCAATAAGCACTAACTAAACTAATTAATGGTGTCTGAAAATAAGATCTGAAAACAATATGAAGCGTACTGTGGTCTTGTACTGTGTTTTGTTTTTGATGAGATGATGAAATGATGACTTTGGACTATTATCTCTGCTATGATGCTTCCTTCTTGTTGTATTCGATGTTGAAAGCATGCATTTTAATAGAAGTGAATTGTTGATTTTGTGTTTTCTTCATTATAATTGAATGAAGAACTAGTGGATTTTGATTTTGAATTTTTTTTTTTTTTGGGTCACTGGAAGGTAAATCTGTAAATAAATAAAAAAGAAAGTTAGAGCAATGGTTTTTCATTTTCTTTCACGGGGTGTTATTTTGTTTTCAGTATAGAAATATTGATGCAACTTCATAATAGTTCCCCACACATGCAATGTAGTGATGATTTTGTGTGAGATGACAAATAAATGAGGGTTTTAAGAAATAGAACTTGCACAACTGGGAAATCTTTCATTTTGAGTAAAGGCCCAACTTCTCTTTTGACTGCATGGGTGGAGCATGGTTGTTCATATAGCCAGTTCCCCCCTTCCGCCTTTTCATTTGCTGGATTCTGTTGCAATCATTTTATGTAGGTATGTTTTAATTGTCTATGGTTTGAGTTGCTTCACATCATAGTTAGTAGGGATCAAGGCATTATTTGGTTGAGTAAAAATGAGTATAGGCTTTCATTGGTACTCTGTGGTATGAGCCATTATTTTGATTACTGTGGAGTCAAATTTTTGCTGAACCTTGACTAGCTGGATACTTAGAAGTGTTCTTCTTTGGATCTGTTAGGTGGATGCAAGGCGGACTCTAGTTTTCATGTGTTCTTCCGTATTATGGATTAGTTATTAAAGTTTTATTAAATTCAGAGTTTTTGGAGTTTTGGAAGTTAATTTTTTAAAAGTTTTATTATTTTTTTAAAAGTTTTTATTTTATATTTATATGGTTGATTAAACCTTAGATTGTGAATCCAGGCCTTTGCTGTCATTGCTGCCTCCCCACTAAAGATAGATCTAACATGTGTTTTGGAGCATGTAATTGCCGAGTTGACTGCATTCCTGAGAAAGGTATGGAAGTTTGTTTCTTTGCTTTTGAATTGATGATATGTTTTGGAGTTATTGGAATTTAATATTCTGAACTTATTTGCTTGTTTTGGGTAATAGGCAAATCGAGCTCTGAGGCAGGCAACGTTGGGGACACTGAATTCCCTAATTGTAGCTTATGGTGATAAAATTGGTGCATCTGCCTATGAAGTTATCGTCGTGGAACTATCAACTCTGATAAGGTTTTCTCTCTTCTTTTGAGGTCTTCTCAAAATTTGAAATGGACGATTGTCTTTTTATCAGTTTTTCAATCTTATTTCTCTTGATTTGCCTGTCATCAGTGATTCGGACTTGCATATGGCTGCTCTGGCCTTGGAACTCTGCTGTACCTTAATGGCTGATAAGAGGTCGAGCCCTAATGTCGGTTTAGCTGTTAGGAATAAAGTTCTTCCTCAGGCGCTAGCTTTAATCAAAAGCTCATTGTTGCAGGGTCAGGCACTTGTGGTACTTACTCTTCATATTCCTGGAGTTTTATCGTTGTTATCTCGAATGATTCAATGTTTCTAATCTTTATTTGGTTGATATTGCAGGCTTTACAGAGCTTTTTTGCTGCTTTAGTTTATTCTGCAAATACTAGTTTTGACACTTTGCTGGACTCTCTTCTTTCGAGTGCTAAACCATCTCCTCAGTCGGGTGGTGTTGCAAAACAGGCTATGTACTCAATAGCCCAGTGTGTAGCTGTTCTCTGCCTGGCTGCTGGAGATCAGAGATGCTCATCCACTGTGAAGATGCTCACTGACATCCTTAAAGATGACAGCAGCAGTAATTCTGTAAGTTTATTATCTAGAAACAGACTTTTATTGACGTTCTTTTTGAGCTGATGGAATGACTGAATGGAAGATGATGATAGGGATGTTTTTTTTTGGCTTATTTCTTATCAATTTAGAATTAGGTTGTGGTCCTTCTGTTTCGGTTTGTATCCGTTGTTGGTTTGTTACAGTGTGCCCAATGCTATTGCTAACAAAGCTTTTAATATTATCATGTGTTTGCTATTTTAGACGCATATACGGCATACAGACACATATAATATGGTTCTCCTATTCTATTCTGGACTAATCCTATGATTTCTTGTGTTGTGCTTCTATAACTGCTTTTATCGTTGCTTTTTAGGCTAAGCAGCACCTTGCCTTGTTATGTCTGGGGGAGATTGGGCGAAGGAAAGATCTAAGCTCGCATGCACATATAGAGAATGTTATTATTGAGTCCTTCCAATCTCCTTTTGAAGAGATAAAGTCTGCTGCGTCTTACGCTCTTGGGAACATAGCGGTCGGTAATTTATCCAAGTTTTTACTTTTTATCTTGGACCAGATTGATAACCAGCAGAAGAAACAATATCTCTTGCTCCATTCTCTGAAGGAGGTATAGTATTATAAGCTAGGAGTTTATATCTGACATGGATTTTGTTTTCCAAAACAATATCTATGTTTTAATTTCTGAATTTTCCTTCATACAGGTTATAGTAAGGCAATCTGTAGATAAAGCAGAGTTCCAGGATTCGAGTGTTGAGAAGATACTTAATTTACTATTTAATCATTGTGAAAGTGAGGAAGAGGGTGTTCGCAACGTAGTAGCTGAGTGCTTGGGTAAAATTGCACTTATTGAACCAGCAAAACTTATTCCCGCACTCAAGGTATCTGTAAAAGTGGCTATTTTACTCAATAATACCATATATAACATGGACATTTTATGTGACATGTTTCTTTGCTCTGTTTTCCTACTGTGTTGTAGGAGAGAACCACCAGTTCAGCTGCATTTACTAGAGCAACAGTAGTTATTGCCATAAAATATTCTGTGGTTGAGCGGCCCGAGAAGATAGATGAGATTATATACCCTGAAATCTCTTCATTCCTTATGCTTATCAAAGACCAGGACAGGGTAACACTTATCTTTGATGCGCTACTGAACAGATATAGATTGCTGTTTGGCAATTAATTAAGGTGTCACTTGTGGTTTCTTATTTTATGTGCATGTGCAGCATGTCAGGCGTGCAGCTGTGTCGGCTTTAAGTACATTTGCTCACAATAAGCCTAATCTAATTAAGGGTCTTCTTCCAGAACTGCTGCCTCTTCTTTATGATCAAACCATTGTTAAGGTAACTTACAAATAAAATTGAAGATTGTACAGTTAGTATGGATCCTCTTGAACTTGTCTTGTCTCCTATATGGCAATATAGCAACATGATGAGTTGTTGCAAAATAAAATTTGCTAATGATCTTGTTACCGTCCAAACTAACTTCTTTGATTTCATGTGATAATTCTTGTTTGGTTTTTTGATCTGAATTAATTATGGGATCCCTGTTACTCAAATTTTGTTATGCAGAAAGAGCTGATAAGAACAGTTGATCTTGGTCCTTTCAAGCACACTGTGGATGACGGACTTGAGTTGAGGAAAGCTGCATTTGAATGTGTTGACACATTGCTGGATAGTTGTCTTGATCAAGTGAACCCTTCATCTTTAATTGTTCCATACCTCAAATCTGGTCTTGATGGTGAGTCTCCTTCCTAATATGATATTCTTAAATTGACCCTTGATCTATTTGCTGGATTTCTATATTTTGGGTGAACATTCAGGGGCGGACCGAGAATCAATTTTAAATCAGACCGGGCTAAATTGTAAATTTATTATATATGTTTGTATGAATGTCAGTGCATGTAAAAAGGAAGCAGAAAATACATACATCAAGTAATGCGACATCAAGATCCTTACTTTTAACAAAATACATATATTTAATTTTTAAAAAATGGCTACAACGTAAAAGATAAGCTTATAATGTAAATTTTATAATAAATTTTTTTTGATTAGAGACATTCTTGAGAAAAGAGGGTAAACTCCATTCCTAAATAAAAAATCATAAAACTTTAGGGATCTTAAAGAATTTTTCCTGGGCCAGGCTGGGCGACTGCCCGGTCTAGCTCTCATAATGGTCAGCCTCTGCGGACTTTCAGGTTGCTGGGTTTTAGCGTCTCTATTACACTTGTACTTTTTCTTTTGCTATTAAGATTTGGACCTAAGACTTCCTCAACACGTGTGTTAAAGTTGGTTTATCATGAAGCATGTAAGTTACCATTTGAGTTTGAAAGCAATATAACTCAAATGGCTATTCCATTTTGCTTCTCGTTTCAATTTGTATGTGAAGAATATCAGTCTTTTAAGTAGTAACAACTACATTTTGTAATTATTAATGATTGGTTAGGTTGTTCGGTTTGCAGCTTATTTGTGTTTTGCTCTTCTTCTTACAGATCATTACGATGTTAAAATGCCTTGTCATCTTATCCTCTCAAAGTTAGCAGATAAATGTCCATCTGCTGTATTAGCAGGTTAGTAAAATAAATAACCAATTAAACATGAAACTGAATTTGATTGAAATTTTCCGAGATTTGAATGTGCTGCAGATTTTCTTAGCTCATGTGTATTATTATCATTTTTCAGTGCTGGACTCATTGGTAGATCCTCTCCAAAAGACCATCAATTTTAAGCCAAAGCAAGATGCTGTCAAGCAAGAAGTAGATCGGAATGAGGACATGATTCGCAGTGCACTTCGAGCAATTGCATCTTTGAATCAAATAAGGCATGTTTTTATGCTTTGCCACATATTTTCTATTAACATCTATGTTATTTGCGTTCATTGATTCTTGATGAGTTAGTTTACTGGAGTGATCGACACTTGTTTTGCAGTGGAGGAGATTGCAGCATGAAATTTAAGAGCCTTATGAGCGAAATTTCGAAATCTCCGCCGCTGTGGGAGAAGTTTTATACCATCAGGAATGAGTAAGTTGATTTGCACTTGCAAAAAGGAAATGTAGAGGAGGATATTTCCTGTTCTGGGAACTTCAAAAAATTGATTCTTAGGGACAAACAAAAAGAGAGTGAAAAATTATAGTTCCCGTTTGATTGATGTACAAAGGGGGATTTGGTAAATTTAAAATTTAAAATTTAAAATTTTGCTTGAAGCGGCATCAAATTTATTGTAGAAAAGAGAATCGTTAGTATTTTTATTTTTATTTTTATTCACTGAGATATTGGAATTGGACCTGTCGGGCCAAGTTGGAGTCGTGTTAGAGACTACTTCCTAACTATCCACTGATTTTAGTAGCTTCTTCCAATCGGGACGGGTAAAGATTTTTCAATCTCATTTTAACGGAACGAAAGATTATTTCAAATCCTGATTAGAATTAGATTTAGAATTTTTAAGGTAAAAGAATGTCTGGATTTAGGTCAAAAATATCCAGGGAATGGGGACTTTTTCTTTTTCATCTCTGAAATGCGAGACGTCAAAATTATAGAGAGAGACATTGGACCTTTTTAGAAGTCAACATATGAGCCGTTAATTATTTATGTGATCAATAAAACATTCAGTGACATAATTTTAATCGTATGATGAGTGGGATTCTTTTTGACATCTTATAAACAAATAGTAGTAATTTTCTGATGAAGAATTTTTAAATTTAATAAATTAAAGATAAAAAAAAAAAAAAAAAAAAAAAAAAAAAATGCATGTTTCAGTATAATATTGTGTCTTGTAACATATTGAAATTTGATCCTTATTTATTAAGTAAAGATTTCTCATTGGAAAATTATTAAAGCAAAAAAATAAATAATAGTAATTATTAATAATTCTAATTTTCCAGCACTAATTATCATTAAAAATATGTTCGTAATAAGTTTTGTTTTCATTTAATTTATCATATCCATTCTTGACTTAAATTTATATTCACCCCCACTTTATTTTCCACTCGTACCCTTGTGTAGCACACGTTAATAAACATTGCATCATTTCACTCTATTTACCCATGTGAAAATTCCTTTTAATTTAATTAAAAAACTATATATCTATGAAAATATAAAGTCTTTGATAATTAAAATTATACATTATTGATATACAAATAATAAGTTTTTCAATTGTTAATATGTTTTGACGAAAAAATCGATTAAAAAAGACAACAACATTTTATTGAGTACAATCACATTTTTAGTGGGCTCAATTACATTCATATTTTTAGCATGTTCAATCACATTTAAGTGAGTTCAATTACAATTCAATGAGTGCAATCATATTTTTATGAGCTTAATCACTTTTTAGGTTGTGAGGTATGTGCGGCATAGTGATTATGGGGTTAGTTTTGACCTTGTCGAAATTTGAAATTGAGATGTGTTTCTTGATGAAGATTATAGGTATGAATATTAAGTGCATGAATATTTTTATATTTGTAATCCAGATGAAGGAGATAAGTGTTTTTAATAAGATCGCCCTAAAATCATATTGTTCTCAACCCAAATTTTCTTTGAAATATATTGATAATGATATTTATTTTAAAATTTATGATTCGTTGACAAATAATATAATTTTTTTAATAAAATATTTTATATTTGGGGTGATATTTAATTTTTAAATTTAAATTTAGAAAAAAAAGTAGTGATTTTCAGTAGGTAGCCAACATTTTGATTGGAAGCACATTATGATTTTCATAAAAAATTGGTAGGTATTTTTCATTTTAATGGGGAAATTTTAAATTATCTCATTAATAAAATATATTTTATATTAATTTTTTAGAAGATATTTTAATAAAATTTCGGATTGAGCCGTGACTCCGCCACTATTCATTTTCACTCCATGACCACTGTATGTGATTTTTGACCATTTTTATTTTAAGTGGCATTCTTGAAATTATAAACTTCCGTGGTAATATTTATAATTATTTTTTACATGTAAATAGATTAAATACAAATTGTATTTTGAAAATGACACAAATCATTTTCAGACTTTTAAATAATTACCTCAAAGAAAGTATTGTCTGTCTAACACTGCAAAGAACTTTTTCAGTAATATGGCTTTAGCCTTTTATGCAAATCCTGGAGTGACATGTTTATACTTTTCCTCTTCTTTTTCCACGTTTAATTTCTCTAATACTATAATTGAGTTGAGATCACTAGAAGATGCAATGCACATGAAGTTTTTATTTTTCTTGTCATAAAAGCAAATAATAATAGCCCATCCGCTTGGTATATTTTATTTAAATAAGTTTTTTTTTTATAATATAATTTTTATTAAAAGAGCTTTTAGAGATAAAATTATTGATAATAACAAAAATTTAAGTGATTGATGAGTTTTTATTAAAAATTATAAAATTATTTTAATAGATAATTTTTTTAAAATTATTTTGTGAAATAATATTATGAAATATAATATGTATTATAGATAATTTATCTCTTAAAAAAAATTTCCAACCTCTAATTTTAAAAACCCAAAATTTAAATTTTTATTTAATAGAGGTAAAATAATTTTTTTTAATTCTTAAAATCTTTACTCTAATGCAACCAAATACTATCAAAATATTTGAAAATAATTTTTGAGATTAAAAAAATCTCTTAACGTTTTGACACTTTGATGAAGCAATGACCTCCCAACTGAAATCTCAATTTTGTTTCCATAACTCATCCATTTTGTTTGGTACCGCTTTTTTTTTTTTTTTGGGTGAGTGTGAGCAACTGTAAGAGCTAGGTTTATGTGCTATTACTTGGTCCATTGATATTTTAGCACTTTTGGTTTATAGAAAAAATGACTATATTACTTTTGTAAATTATAGAGATGGCCACACTTTTAATTATTAATTTTTTTTTTAAAAAAATGTTCAACTGTCTCAATTTCTCGAATTAGATTCTTACAAAAAAGTATAGAATAATCTCTAGATAGGGATGGTTAAAGAAATTCTTTGGAAAAATAAAAACTCGAAGATAAAATAACTCAGTAAGTCCGGGGTCGATCCACATGGAATAGATTTAATAAGATAAAATAATAATTCGAGTG
Organism: Zanthoxylum bungeanum; assembly: GCA_019454045.1. Classification (NCBI taxonomy): domain Eukaryota; kingdom Viridiplantae; phylum Streptophyta; class Magnoliopsida; order Sapindales; family Rutaceae; genus Zanthoxylum; species Zanthoxylum bungeanum. The sequence goes on from SKCR01031756.1 coordinate 276,199, forward strand.
AAAATAAAAAAGTGAATTGTTTGAAGTGATTGAAAATTTTAAATTAAACTGCAACAATAAAATAAAATGTTAGGGTTAGGGGATCCATTTTTAATATTTCAAATTTAGAAATCTTACTTTTTATAATATATAAATTATCATTATTACCTAGTAAATTTATTTCATGAATTAATTATGCCAAAACATATAAAACCAGTCATAAAGGCGGTGATAATATTTGTCTATAACAAGTCAATTTAGGTACTCAATTATGCCAAATAAATAAAACCAGCCATATAGACGGTAACAAAGTTTGTCAATAATTAATCCATATTTAAATTAAGTATTAATCATTAGATTATAATTTATATATTATAATATAAATAAGATTAATATATATTTTCATATCAAAAGCTTCACCCTTTACCCCAACAGGATGAAATTAACTACTCATGATTTGAATAAAAATACTCATAATTTTATTACTGAAAGAAAAAAAAATTAAAAAAACTTTAAAAAATAAAACACAAAAGAATTGGAACTCCATAAATTTTCAGAGAAAACTATGAAATTTTCATTGAGGAAACTAAGGTGCTAAACTAAGGGTGGCAGAAAAGCCCGGGCCTGGTCCGGCCGGGCTTTGGCCCGACCAGGGATAAAAAAAACTCGAGTCGAGCCCTATACTCAAAAGCCTGACTTGGGTTCGGGCCCGAGCCGGGCTTGGCATTTTTGGCCCGGGCTTAAACAAAAAAAAAACATATATATATATATATATATATATATTATATATATATATATTAATATGTTTGTAGTATTTTTATTTGTTTGTACCATTTAAATTATTAATTTATCGATGAAACTTTTGATTTATTTGTGAATTGTCTTTGCATATAGTGTGAATGTATTTTGTATTTGTATGTTTTTAATTTTTTTTTTTAAAAACGGGCCGGATATAGCCCGGATTTGAGCCTGGCCCGAGTCGGGCCGGGCTTTTCCCGGACCCGGGCTTTTATTTTTATTGTCGGGCTCGGACCGAACTTATCAAAGTCCGGGCCCGGCCCGACCCATTGCCACTCTTATGCTGAACACCTCTTTTGCTTGCAAATTATAAGCATAGATGTGCTTGTAATTTACAAGAACACATTCTTCTTCTTTTATTTTTTTTTTTTTTTGGTGATGGCAACCTTTTTTTAAATATTAAATAATATATTAATATATAAAATATTGATGGAAACTCCAATATAATATATATATATATATATATAAAATTGTAACATCCCCTAACTGGAGATGCTACCGACATGGAATAGGTCATCCTATTCCCCTGAGCCTATAACCATCTAATTGGAAATGCATCTCTAGTTTCCATACAATGTACTAAAAAATATATTACATTACAATTTTGATGTTTAACACACTTAAAGACCGATACTATGCAATATATGTCATGCAACTTTTACTTAACACTGACTATGTTGTCTTCTGGACTCAACCTGGTGGACTCAACACCTAAATGAGCCATCATATCCATCCTCTTGAGGTCACCCTTCAGGTTTACCTGTAAAATAAAATACTGAGAGTGAGGGGGGTTAGATCATTTGAAAGACCTAGTGAGTGGACAATTTAAGATGGAATTGAAAAACTTTATGAAAATCCATGGTTCTAGAACCAAAAGCCAATTTGAGAAAACTGCCTTTCCTGAAAACTCTTTTTTTTTTTAATCTCAATACATCCATTTCTAAAAAATTGAGTTTTCTCAAAAACTCTTTTATTAAAGCTCATATTTTTTTTTCGAAAATCATATATCTTTGAAAATAAAAAATCTAAGAATTCATATGTATCATCATCAGAAATATCATCTAGCATCCTGTACAAAATCCCTTGGTCTTGGGGCGTTACGTCTCGCCGTCCCCCAAGCAACTAAACTAGTAAACAATGGTGCTATCAGTGCCACCAACCTGTCTCTGAAATCTGGGTCTAGGGGCGTTACCTCGCCGTCCCCCTAGCCCAATACCCAGGATCTAGAGACATCTGTAATCTCTAGTCATGTATCTCGTGTGCACACGTCTATATCCGGATTGGTTACCGATATCCGTCAATTCCATATCCGTCAATTTTATATTTGTATAAAGTTACATCTATGGTGGGTTTTTCCCCATGCCTCCAAAATCATAAAATCATACATTTGAAATCATTTTCATCGTCAAAGCATTAATCTGAAACTAAGCTTTATCAAAATCTTAAATCATAATTTTCAACTCGCTTGAAATCAACAATTCCAAGTATAAATTAATCAGATCAAGATCTGTAAAATTGTAATATGAAAACATAATTAAAATTCTAAAATAAATACTCCCAATTAAGAGAAAAATATCCACTCACAGTGCTATGACAAATCAGGGACAGTACACGGCTTGGGTGACCTTCGAGTATTCTGACGTCGATCTAAAGTCAAAACAACGTTAGTTTTCTTTCTTTATAACTCAGAATATTTTTATATCACATGAAAGAATATGAAATGCATGGACACTTTATCTACTGGAGTGTTGGATATATCTATGGTATCTATGAATTTTACGAGCTTAGATTTGGAGTTGTACAAATACGGTAACAGAAACTTATATTTTACTAATCGCTAGAAAATTCACTGCTTGATGTCTAACTTTGAAAATTCACTATGATTAATTGAGGAAGAATCTGAAGCTGAAATTTTACTGTAATGGTCCATAATGTATGTAGTTTATGTAGGCTGTTACGGTTCTCAATTCGGATACCAGAACTCAAGTTATGGACTGAAGTTCAGGGGCTGTGCAATTGGAAAAACTGGGCACATGGGCAGAAAATTGCCCGACTTCAAAAAATCGGTCCGGTCTCATCGTAAGTCCAAAAATTCTAAATTTTGGATATGTTACTCCCCTATGTATCTAATTTACTCAGAAATTTATGCTTCATCAATCAGACACCACAAACTTGACTTATAAGTAAATATTCACAACCTGTTTGGATAGCATCCTAATCCAACACCATTATTTAACTTCCTTATTTCGCCCTCTCATTTAATCCTTCCAACCCGACGACCCCAACATAATTTTCATTATTATAATTAATCTACATAACATACAAATCATGTTTAATTTCATAATTTAATATGAACTTGGAATTTCATCAAACACTTGGTGTGCCAAGTGCACAAACTTCACCATTTCTATAACATAACACAACATCAACACTACTCATGCTATAACATTTTCTACACAAGAACCAACACAAACAGCCCCCCTTACTGACTTGGAAATTCAAACAGCCCTTACAAGTTAGGAAAATTGGGCATTCAATAAAAAAACAAAGCTAACTCCATGATACTATAGCGTGAAATGCAGGAAATACATGAATAAGCACCTCTACTAATCATATCAAATGTATCAATCTTACTCTTAGGGTTCACCACATGTGATTTCAGGTAAGAAAGAAATCCATGCTTGAACTCAAAATAGGGAAAGGAAAGGAGATTAGAAGCTTACATGCTTGAAGATGGACTTGTAATCATTAAATTTGCTTGAGCAAAAAATGGAAGCAACTTGAAGAAAATGGCGTGGGGGAGCTTCTCAGAATCTTTTTTTTTTCTTTTGTTGAAGAAAATAGGAGATGATAAATAACAGAGGGCTTATATAGTGGGAGCTGATTTTTGTGAAAAAAAATGGGTTAAGTAATGCCACATGTCAAAATCTAAAGCAGCCACTAAGTTCATTATTCATCTGAGAATGATCTGTAATTTTGACTAAGTTCTGGTTCGAATTTAGGACAATGGTCAATATAAAAGTTGTAGGTTTTGGTCTAAGCTTTCCAAATATATAAAATTCATAAAAATCGAAGATCAGACGAAAGAGTTATGGCTCGAATACTAAAGACTGTATATATTGAATCTTATAATGAATTCCATATCGGTACTTCAAAGAATTTGTCAAATGTAAAAAAAGTAATTTCATGATTAAATGTCAAGTATTATATCACCCATAACTTAGTAGTCATCGGAAGAGTCTTTGGAATTGTCGGGGTGTTATATTTTTCTCCCCCTCTTAAATAAGATTTGTCTTCGAATCCCCTTAAGAATTGGAATTCTGAAACTTGTCTTGGGATACTGAATAACAAATATGTTACCACAAGTGGTTAAATTCACACATTATCTTCCAGACCACTGAATTCTAACTAATCGTATACTCATAGCCAACTCTGCTCTATTAATAATACCGCACTACTCCGCGACAATCTCCAATAGACTGTCGTCATATTAAGGTCAATGCGACTCTTTTAGTGGACCTTATATGCCATAATTCAAAAATCATATTTGGGTATGTACTCCAATCTATCTATGTGAACTTTTATTCTGCTGTAAAATATTTGTGTTATCCGGGTTCAATTGACTTAACAACTATGATCCTTGTCAAACTGTTCGTTTATCACTTGACTAGCAAACATATGTATTATTCGTCTTACCTTAACATCTATTTACAAAACACCTCTTGCCATGCTGACATATACTACATTAAATTTCTCAGTGTCTAGTGGATAATCTCCTATATTCTTGACTGTGAGATGATTTCTCGTATATAATCAATGAAATTTCTACTAAGCACTTTATACAACAGTCATGTTATGACCATTATCATCCATTACAGAAATCTCATTTCTAACCCTCTAGTCGTACTCAACATCCTCTAACTCGATTACTGTATGAGTTATCAGATCTGATTTGATACTTCTTAGGACTTTCCAGACGGTTACTCCTAACTCATACCTTCTTTACCTATAGTAGGCTCAATAATTTATTTGACCCTATCGGCCATAACTTCGGGTCCTTCTTGGTTGGAATTTCCAAGTCTTCAGTAATACTATCGTCTACCATGATTTTTGCCTTGAATCTGAGATAAACATATACAAGAGTAGTTCTTGTCGCCATCACCACTGATCATACTTGATATTTCCTTAATTCCACATGCTCGATCTGGTCCAAGTATTTTTCATTTTAGTTTGTCTATTTAACTCTTTCTTCCCATTTTCTCAGTTTCAACTAGTGTCACTTCCAACCTTCAAGTTCTCATGCCTCTATCTATCTGTAGGGCTAAGGATCTCATAGCTTATGATTAATCTCTTTCTGTGTTCTACATTTACCTTCGTAGATTCTCAATATCTCTTAACTCCAGGATATTAACTCTTGATATAACTCTGATGGTAACCTCTGGAACAAGGTATTTATATTAAGCTTAACGATTTATACACTTGCGTTTAAACTGTGTTCTTATTATTAACGTCAATGCTGACAATGTGGTTCTGGTAAATGCTTATACCTATAGATTTGCTGCTAGTATAAAGCTGGCTAGTTGTTATTCCACACTGATTTGTCTTCTTTGCTCGTTTGCACTCTAGGATATCTCACTTCCAGTTACTCCATAATCTTTCCCTAGCAAGTGTCGTTCCAACCTCAGTATTATCATATAATTAGTTTCTTTGGCCATCTTTATGCTAAAACTCAATAACTCTGTTTCTAGTCATCCTAAGCATTATCCAATTGTAAATTATCGCCTAAGGCTTGCTGCGATAAATTTCTCCATATACTCTGTCGATGCCATTCTTTATCAATTCTTAAATGGAACAGTCTATTGTTATTCATCCTTTGTTATGTCTAACGTTATTACTTATGTATTCCTGTTATTACTTGACTAACACTTATTCATTTCGTTATGTTATCTTAATAGTTTTTTCTTCAAATCCTTTACCTATAGTCTATTTTCGCTCTTCTCATCAGTTCTTTTCTATACATGGGGCTTCTGTGATCTATATCTTTGTCCCTATATCGAAGGATATTTTCTTTCAAAAGAACTTTGCCATACCTCATAAGATATTTTAATACGTCTCGGGTCCACTGATTTCTGGGAATATTATCAAGATGGACATCGTGGCTCGTTATTACTGCTTGTCCAACGAGGGTTGGGGTTGGCCCAGAAGTCCATTTTTCATTTATGGTGGCTTCACTAACTACGCGTTTTATAATTGTACATGCTGCTTGTTCGATTTTCTAGAATTCCATTATCTACATTTATGATATTTAGGCTTTTACACTAAGGTATTACCACTATGAACTATTTGAATTCCCTCATTTAATGTTACTCGTGATTCATACATGGTTATTGATCACATTACCTCTTACTGAGAACTTCCTTATGGTTCATGCTCTCCCAAAATTCTGCATATCCTATTGTTATTCTTCCATACTAAATTTGCTATGTTATTTGGATTCCTTACTTACCTTAGTTTCTGAATCCTCTCAACCATTTCTTTCTTAAAAACTCTACATCAACTTCAACAAGTTAGGATACCACCACTAATACTTTTGATTTAAATATTACCCATTTTCTAGTTTCGACTAGACATACCGTGTATTCAAATCACCATACCTCATACATAATATTACTATCTTATAACTCGTATCTAGATTCTCTAAAATTTCTTGGTTTAACTATCTTTCTATCTCATGATCTGTTTATCCTATCAGATACTTTTCTTTACTTGTTCAGTTCCTTGTTGGGCTCTAAGTTGAGTGGTGGATATATGCTTTCCAAAAAGACCTGGAAATCTATTTTACTGTTAAGGATCTAAGCTTAGTGATGGTCCAGTTAGGCGTCTATACAGTCAGTAGAGTTGGGGCTACTGGGAGAATATTTATCATTTGTTCTGTTAGAACTATTGAGGTTTCCATTTACATTATTGGCTCCAAGTCACAACATCTACGTCACTGTCTATACAGAACTTCCTGGTCACCTTTCTCATCTTTCTATATTATTTCCACATCCTATCCCTTGGCTCTAAGCCGTACTACTGAGACTAGTGTTGGTTCATTGTTATGGGCTATTTTCTAGGTCTCTGCTTTATGCTCTTGCTATAGGCTACTTATGCCACTTACTCTTACTGTTCGTACTAGTTCTCTGGTTAACTCATTGTGTATCTCTAATCTCATGGACCTATCTTCTTAAAATTTCATGGATTTCTACCAACATTGGTCTGATCTATGGATTCTCATTGGTATTGCAAACTTGCCCATTTCAACTTATATAAGGTTCTTTCTTTTCTAATTCCAGAAACTTCCCTACATCTTTTTTGGATGACCTATCTTCCAGTGTTTCCTCTTTCTATCTTACGACATATCATCGTTGATCTGCTTTACGGTTATCTTTATCTGGACTGGTAAAGGGTGGGACAAACTTCTATATTTCAACAGACATCGTTGTCTTTGTTCTGTATTCTTTGTTCTAGTAGTGTCTATTACATATGCAAGATAAAAATGAGACAAGCTCTGTCAGAACAGCTTCCTTAACCGGTACACTGAGAGATTCAGAATCTGGATAGCTTAGGGCTGTATCAATGTTGAGTCTCTAGGATGAGGTAACTAATCATATTTCCTTCAATCATTCATTTTATTTGTTTACAAGCCTGGGTTTGGATGTCTAGAATCTCTACGCCCTCTTTGGTATTTCGAGTCATTTGGAAACTTCCATAACTGAAACAAGTTTCTTGCATTCTTTTATCTTTCTAACTATCATTCGTGATTCGAAAAACTTTCCATCGATACGAAGTACTCAAAGACTATTTGATCTGTTTGAAAGAATTTTTCTAAGGAATGAAGAAATCTTACGAGAATGAAATGAACCTTACGTAGGTCTACTTGACATTTTACTCTTGCTTAGACTTGCTATATTCCTCTTACTCCTTTAAGTTCTGGCATTTTCCTTATTATCTCATCATGTATCTCTACCTCTTACTATCTCTGATTGCTTTAAACATTAGTAGATCACCTTTTCACTTATCTCATAGATTTCTCTTCACACTCCCTTGAGTGAATATTATCAAAACTTACTATCTGGTCTCATAACTTGTCTGTACTTCTGGTAATAAGTCAGGATAACTACAGAAGAATTCTCAACTTGGATATATAATATAGTTGTTTTCATAAGGAAAAATATTCAAATAGCTTAGGAAAACTTACTAACCTGTCTATAGAGTTAAGAACGTACTCGAGGATCAGATACTGGAGAGGTAGTGACTCGTATACGGGCATCCCGGACATACCACATATACAAAATCCCAACACTCTACCCGCTGCAGTCACTGACTTCCTAGACCATGCTCTGATACCATCTTTGTAGCATCACCTAACTGGAGATGCTACCAGCAGGGAATAGGCCATCATATCCCTCTGAGCCTCTAACCATCTAACTGTGATCAGTACTGTTAAACTCATCACAAACATAAGTTCATGCATAGGGTCAATTACCCAACTCAATAATCATAGAAATGCATCTCTAGTTCCCATACAATGTACTAAAAAATATATTACATTACAATTCTGATATTTGACACACACAAAGACTGATACTATGCAATGTATGTCATGCAACTTTTACATGACACTAACTATGCTGTCTTCTGGACTCAACCTGGTGGACTCAACACCCAAGTGACTGTCATCAGTATTTATCCTCTCCAGCTCGCCCTTCAGGTTTACCTGTAAAATAAAATACTGGGAGTGGGGGGGTTAGATCGTTTGAACGACCTAGTGAGTAGACAATTTAAGATGGAACTAAAAAACTTTATGAAAATCCATGGTTCTAAAACCAAGAGCCAATTGAGAAAACTGCCTTTCCTCAAAAGTCTTTTTTTTATCTGAATACATCACTTTTTATAAAACTGAGTTTTCTCAAAAACTCTTTTATTAAAGCTCATTTTTTTTCTCGAAAATCATATATCTCTGAAAATCATAAATATGAGAAATCATATGTATCATCATCAGAAATATTATCTAGCATCTTGTATATAATCATGTGGTCTTGGGGCGTTACGTCTCGCCGTCTCCCAAACCACTAAACCAATAAACAATGGTGCTATTACTTCCAGCAACTTGTCTTTGAAATCTGGGTCTATGGGCGTTACGTCTCGCAGTCCCCCTAGCCCAATACCTAAGATCTAGAGGAATTTGTCATCTCTAATCCTGTATCCCGTGTGCACACGTCTATATCCGGATTGGTTACCGATATCCGTCAATTCCATATCTGTATCAAGTTACATCTGAGGTGGGTTTTTCCCCATGCCTTCAAAATCATAAAATCATACCTTTGAAATCATTTTCATCATCAATCTGAAATCAAGCTTTATCAAAAGCTTAAATCATAATTTTCAGCTCGCTTGAAATCAACAATTCCAAGTATAAATTAATCAGATCAAGATCTGTAAAATTGTAATCTAAAAACATAATTAAAATTCTAAAATAAGTACTCACAGTTAAGTGAAAAATATCCACTCACATTGCTATGATAAATCAAGGACAATACACGACGTGGGTGACCTTCGAGTATTCTGACGTCGATCTAAAGTCAAAACAATGTTAACTTTCTTTCTTTACAACTCTGAATATTTTCGTATCACATGAAAGAATATGCAATGCATGGACACTTAATCTACTAGAGTGTTGGAGATATCTATGGTATCTATGAATTTTACGGGCTTAGATTTGGAGTTGTACAAATACGGTAGCGGAAACTTATATTTTACTAATCGCTAGAAAATTCACTACTTGATGTCTAACTTTGAAAATTCACTGTGATTAATTTGGGATGAATATGAAGTTGAAAGTTTACTAGAATGGTAAATAATGTATATATTTTATGTACGTTTTTACGGTTCTCAATTTTGATACCAGAAACTCAAGTTATGGACTGAAGTTCAGGGGCTGTACAATTGGAAAAACTGGGCATATGGGCAGCAGATTGCTCGACTTCAAAAAATCGGTCTGGTCTCATCTTAAGTTCAAAAATTTTAACTTCTGGATATCTTACTCCCCTATGTATCTAGTTTACCCAAAAATTTATGTTTCATCAATCAGACACCATAAACTTGACTTATAAGTAAATATTCACAACCTGTTTGGATAGCATCCTAATCCAACACCATTATTTAACTTCCTTATTTCGCCCTCTCATTTAATCCTTCCAACCCGACGACCCCCAACATAATTTTCATTATTATAATTATTCTACATAACATATAAATCATGTTTAATTTCATGATTTAATATAACTTGGCATTTCATCAAACACTTGGTGTGCCAAGTGCACAAACTTCACCATTTCTATAACACAACACAACATCAATACTACTCATGCTATAATATTTTTCTACTCAAGAATCGACACAAACATCCCCCCTTACTGACTTGGAAATTCAAACATCCCTAACAAGTTAGGAAAATTGGACATTCAATAAAACAAAGCTAACTCCATGATACTATAGCGTGAAATGCAGGAAATACAAGAATAAACATCTCTACTAATCATATCAAATGTATAAATCTCACTCTCAGGGTTCACCACATGCAATTTTAGGTAAGAAAGAAATCCATGCTTGAACTCAAAATAGGGAAAAGAAAGAAGATTATAAGCTTACATGCTTGAAGATAGACTTATAATCATCAAATTTACTTGAGGAAAAAAAATGGAAGCAACTTGAAGAAAATGGCGTGGGGGAGCTTATCAGAATCTTCTTTTTTTTTCTTCCTTTTTTTATTTTGTTGAGGAAAATAGAAGATGATAAATAACATAGGGATTATATAGTGGGAGCTATTTTTGTGTGAAAAAATGGGTTAAGTAATGCCACATGTCAAAATCTAAAGCAGCCACGAAATTCATTATTCATCTGAGAATGATCTGTACTTTTAACAAAGTTCTAGTTCTAATTTAGGACAATAGTCAATATAAAAGTTGTAGGTTTTTGTCTAAGCTTTCCGAAAATATAAAATTCATAAAAATCAGAGATCAGACGAAAGAGTTGTGGCCCAAATACTAAGGACTGTTTGTGTTGAATCTTATAATGAATTCCATATCGGTACTTCGAAGAATTTGTCAAATTTCCAAAAAGTAATTTCATGATTGAAAGTCAAGTATTATGTCATCAATAACTTAGTAGTCATCGGAAGAGTCGTCAGAATTATCGGGGTGTTACAATAATATTTTATATATAGAATCTTGGTGGGTCCTCCAAAATTTATTATATATATTATATAAAAAAATATAATAATAATAAATTACATGTGTGAGTGAATACATCATAAGCTCATTTTGTCACCAATCTAAAAACGGTGAATATTTTCCAAGTTTGATTTGAATATAACTATCACGCTCCTTTTGGGTTTTATGGGTCCTGGAATTCAGATCTCATATATATTTTTCCTGTTGAGCTTCTGCTTCTGAAACATTATTTTACCTACACAATAAATAAAAATCATAATAAAACATAAATAAATTTATTATTTAACAAATGTGCTAAATTAAAGGGATTAATTAAATTATAAGTGTAAAATGATTGATTTCTCTTTTATTAAATATACATTTTTTAATGCTCATCATGAAGAACAAAACTCGACACGAAAAATTCGGGTTTCGGGAAAATTCTCAAAAATCAATTTTGAGCATACAATCAACTTGTTCACGTCGAGACGAGCACAATGGTATTTTTCGGCGATCAAACAGAGGCCGGAGTAGCCCACACGCGCCACACTCGCCAGACAGAACACTATTCACACACCGACACGCGTTGTACGCGTTCCAGAGGTTGAAGACGACACATGTGTCAGCCATGTCAGCAGCTCCGGTATAATCAGCTACCATGTCAGTGGTTCCAGTATAGTCAGCTGACACGTCATAGCCATGTCATCGATTCCGGTACAGTCAGCCTCCACGTCAGCCCTATGTCAGTAGTTCCGGTACAATCAACTACCACATCAACCATTCAGGTACATTCAACCGCCTCGTCATCTACCATGTCAGCTTACCCGAAACAGTCAGCTACCACGACATCATTTCTGATAAAATTTACATTGAGCTCCCTGAAGTCTCTGAAAGTTATATTTTAACCTAAGAAGTTTCAGAAATTTACAAATTGGCCCCTGTGTCGATTTGGACCAACGAAGAGTCAAATCCACCATTTTCGTTCGTTTCAGGCGTAACGGTGACCTCCAATTTGTGAAAATCAGTCTCGATTTTATCCTATTTTCATTTTAAGCTTTAATTTAAAATAAAAATTGAAGATTCCTATTCTGGTTCGATGATCAAGCTGACAGTAACCAATTACTCCCTCTGAGGTCTTGGATTATAGATTATTTGCACTGAAAATATCGAGAAAGAGGGAGCGAGAGACCAAATTCTTTAAAAGAGAGTGACTGAAATAAACTCAACAACAGAACTCTCAGTCAGATTAGACAGTGAATCAGCCACAATATCTTTCACCACGTAACACTGTTGGGGTTTTTGGGAATGGGCGCAGCGGAAGCGCGTTTGGGCGAAATCATAATTTAAAACTTTTTCAAATTACCGAATAAATTATTCAATAACTGATATGAATAATTTATTCATATTTCACCTAAACCTATTTATTCAATATCTAATATCAACATAAATAAGGTTGAAATGTCGCGAAACTTTTACGAAAACTTGTTTTTTTGCAAAATGACGTAAAACATATTTTTGACTGAACCGACCACCCGACACTTATGGGACTGGCCAGATCAGTCCCAATAGTGTCAGGACATTTCATGGGATGCCCGAGCAGTGACAGATTCACTGTTTGGGCAGCCGTCACCCGGTTGACTCAAAAGTCACCCGATAACGCCTATTTGATCGTTTTCGCTTATTTCAACTCGAAAATAATTTCCTCCAATTGTTCCAACTCCCAAAACACATCCATTACACTAATATAACATCAAATACATCAACATATGCACTTAATTTTCTAGATCTGATCCAGAACACTAAATTGACAATTTTCATGCTTTAAATCCAAAATTCAAGATTAATCCAATTAATCCACAACACCAATCCAAAGTCACCACACATGAAGAACTCTAGAAAAATTCTAGGCATAATAAGAGTGGCTATCACACTCTAGAATGACAACAAGGTTGTCCAACAATAAATTGAACTCAAATTACTATAATCTATTTCGATATACTTTCACACATGCTTAAATCCTTCTAATTCATCCACCAAACTATAAAGCTCCAAATTCTAAGAAAAAAAAAAGGAAAACCTAGAATCCATCTAGCTTAACCAAGAACATGAAACAAACATTTAAGCTTAGAGATATTGAATATTACCTCTAATGCTTCAATTTCCTAAAGCTTTATTCTTGATTTTTCCTTTCTTTCTTCCTTGAATCATCAAAGATAACTTGAGAGCTAATTTGGTGTGTGTTTCGGTCATGTGCTTCCATTCGAAGCAAAAGAAAAATTTTCATTTTAAAAAGAAGAAGATGACCGACACTTAGGGGCTTTTTGATCATTTTAGTGATTTAAATCAATTAAATCAAAATAAGCTTTAATCTTGGCAAATCAAATTTTCACAAATAAGCCTAATAAATTCATGCCATGTGTACAAATAATAATTGGACAAATTCTATAACATTTATGGAAAAAGTTTAATTAATTAATTATTGAAATATTTAACAATTAAATATATAAATAATTAATTAATATAATTATTATTATATATGTATTTTTATTTACAATAAATAATAAATTCATATATTTATGGCATGTGTCAAAATCTCATTTGACGAATAATTAATGTGTATCTAATCGTATTATGTATCAAATACAAATACACAATAATTATTATCGGATAAAATCCCCTAATGCATGTATTATCGTTTAACCGATTAAACGATCCGAATTAACTCATTTAATCTGGTGAAGTATTATGAATAATCGATATTATTCATATCGTGTTGCCCAAGTGCTTAACGAGTACACTTCATATTGTGAGACTCTCTAAGTTTAGGTTTATCCGTCACGAAATCCAATTTCGTGTCCATAATCCACCCACTCATGGATTATGACGACCACTGATTATCTCGCTAAACTATGCAAGCTGAGGTCACTGCATAGGTATAATCCCTCTGTCACAGGCTATCCATATTATACCTGAGGTATAGATAAAAATGTCAAACCAGTTCGGTATAATATAGTCGACATTTCATTTACGATCTCTAAATAACACTCGGAACTGATTTCCGAAGTTAAACCACAGCCATGGATTTACTAGATCATAAACATGTGCGAATGCCTATGCCCTGTATACAGGACTGACGGATCATATCTTGATACGCACTGGATATCATGAGTATCAGTCCACACCCAACGAACAGACAGAGGTCTGATCTAAATAGATCGGTGACGTGATTGCCATCAAAGTATGGAGGATAACTCATATATCCCACTGTGGTATATCAAGTCGAAGGACCACTATGCTCGCTCAACTCGAGAAGGTTCTTATTGACGTTGGTGTACCATCTATTAGGAAACCTTCAGTGAGTCATTCAGTGTCTTATCAAATAAACACCTACATGTCTATACGAGTCTCCTGAGACTCATGGTTCACTGGGATAAACCATCGGACCAAGTCACGATATACGACATGTACTGGTCTTAGCGGATTTTACTAACCGACCCGTGTTAGTAAATCTTGACCAGGAACTTTATTTAAGGATATACATCTTATAGTGCGCTTCCCAATGTCAATTACAAGCTACGTTGTAACTGCGCACTACATTGTAAATCCTATGGTCTTTGTCTAATATTGTAACATCCCGCCTAAGCCGAGATGTTACCGGCAGGAGATAGGCTAATCCAGCCTCCATAAGCCTCCGACTCTGCCGAAATTTCAACATGACCTCTGCTAAAATCGAGCAACCTGTATCAAAGTCCAGCACCCCAGACAACCTATAGGGCCCAATACATAACATGACACTAAAATAATAATCTCAAGACTTAATACAACTGGGCTCCATGCCCGAAAATACGTATAAATAAAAACTTTTACAATCATAACTTATACAGACTTGAACTCTTTACAACTATACTTAAATCCCCCCAAGACCAGGTGACTGGCTGACTGCAATGCTGCTATCCGGCTCCTTAAGCTCTGAAGGCTATGGTCGACTGTTCGGGTCACCAACCTGCAAAACTCAAAATCTGTAGAATAGTGAGTCATAAGACTCAGTAAGTAACTATGCTCATTCCTTGAGCGTCAAACACACACAAAGTCCGAATCCTGTTTCTGTATTAACCTGGGCTGTCTAAGTAACCATGCAATTATATATACTAAATCTGAGTTAGTTTTCTAGCCCTTATCCGTTTTACAAACATATTACTCGTTACTAAACCTTTTTATCTGACCAAACGCATGCTTTAACTTCTGCTTACTATATATATAACAATCACCCATAATAAATACATCAAGTTCTATTTTACTAACTAACATACCAATATCCATCACACTTCTGCTGCGCTACTCTGATTTTTCTCTTTACTTTTCTGTATACTCTGTGCTAGTCTAGATTAGACAATTATAATAACTTTCTTACTTTTACTATCTTGAAATATCATCAAATCGGTTATACTAAAATTTTATTCCTCTCAAACATTTAATCCACTATCACTAACCATGTATGCATGCATATGTTATCTTTTCATCATGTTCTAACATCCTTACAATATGTTCTTTCTAAGTAAGAATACAACTCATACAATCATCATTGATATATATATATATATATACACATTTAATTAAACTCATGCTATCATATATACACATTTAATTAAACTAATGCTATCATACACTAGTATTTAACAAATTGTTACTTTTATATAATCATGCCACACACACAGATATTAACCGGATATACGTATCGATGCAATCATGCCATTATGCATTTATACCAACTATATGCTTTCAAATGAAAACCAGAATGTATGATTTATATGCATAACTTGTAAACTATTTTCAACTTTAACATGTAATATCATTTAGAAGATATTTTCTGAAAACCTTTTCTGGAAAACTGTTTTTTGAAACTCTATTTAAAGGTCTCATAACAAAACTTATTTTTATGAATACATACTTAAAATCTCTGGTTTTTGGAAATTGTTTCTAAAATCTGTTTTCTGAAAACTGTTTACTAAAATCTGACTTTTGAAAACTACGTACTGATGATATGAAATCTGTGTACTGAAAAATCTGAAAACTGAAAGCTGCTCTACGTCCAGGACCATAACTCTACTGGTTGTCTCTCTACACCAGGACCATAACTCAATTGGGTGTGCTCTATGCCCAGGATCATAACTCAACTGGGCATCTCTGAAACTGGTGGTGCTCTATGTCCAGGACAACAACTCAACTGCAACGTAGAGCCCTACACCCAGGACAACAACTCAACTGGGTGTAGTCACGTCCAGGACAATAGCTCAACTGCAACGTAACCACCACTAGAACTGGGGGAGCGGATCAATGCTACCACCCAAGCTCTATACTAGGGACCAGGTACACGATCCTAAGCCGCCATCCTGGCCCTACATGTGCACATGTCCTCTGTATCCGTCAATTCCAACTGTAATAGTTACATAATGGGGTGAGGTTTTACCTCATGCCCCGAAAACCATAAAACCATGTTCTATTTCTTAAAACTGTAAAAACAGTTTCTGAAAACCATTCATTTTAAAAACTTTTGAAAATTTTCTTTTAAACACTTAAGATTTCAAAATAAATCTTAACTTCCATCAGTTTCTGAAAATCGTACACTCATATATGCATACTCATTTCTTATGCTTCAACTCAACTTATGAAAGTCTCAATACACAAATATGCATATACATTCAATTCTGAGTTTCTGTTCTATATCAATTCAAACATCATAATCATACCCATACATTATAAATACATTCATTAGCAATTTACTTATACCAACTCAATGATTCCATAACATGCTCTTTACATATTTACATGCTTCATTACTAAGTAAACTTATAAGCTCAATTCTTAACTTCTAGTTCTAACATAAAGGTAAACTTCAAGTTGATACACATACAAAAACCATATCATTAACTATTATATATATACATACCTTTACGCACACGTCTCATTCATTATACATATAATCTCTTTACTTCGCTAAATTAATTATGTGCCTTATAATATATTAAATCTTCTCATTTACTCATTTGCTTTACTTAATAGTCATTCACAATCATGCATAAGAATTTATTTTAACACATAGGCCCACTCAATCACTTCCCAAAATTATAACTTTATGCTTAAGC
The DNA here is from genome assembly GCA_019454045.1 of Zanthoxylum bungeanum. Lineage (NCBI taxonomy): Eukaryota > Viridiplantae > Streptophyta > Magnoliopsida > Sapindales > Rutaceae > Zanthoxylum > Zanthoxylum bungeanum. The sequence goes on from SKCR01031756.1 coordinate 293,372, forward strand.
ATTCTTATTTTATACATTTGTAACGCCTAATTTCCATTTCTTGTTTTACCGTCACTACACACGTTCAATGTAAGTTTCCAATGCTAATTCCAAATAAAATTCTAAACATAACAATTTATACAGAAGCTGAATCGCAATTATCACCCAGCACACACCATCATTAAGTTTTCTTTATATCTTCACTAACCTTTATAACTATGCCTTCACATACACAAGATTCTAGCTTTATTTCCATCATCAAAATCAGACTCAAATATAATAACTAACATAAAATATGACTTACATTTTAATACCAACCTCAACACCACTAAATACTAAATCCATAGTTACAATATTACCAAATCATAAAATTCCCTCCTTCCAAACAACACCTCTACTATTAGGCCACCTGACCGAATCAATCTTAACCCATACTTAATTGTCACAAAATGCATAAGTAAACACCCGAATATAATATTCACCACCTCATATTACTTCCAATTTAATTATTTAGCACTCTTAAAGAAAATCCGTAAATTTTCTAGGGTTATTGTCGTTTCTTCTTTTACTTTCTATCAACTTAAATCTTTTAAATTCAACAAATTTCTTTCATTTTCATGCTAGATTACTTATTTTAATCACTTTAATCATGATTCCAATTCATTTCTTTACCATATTCGAATTTGATTTCAAACCCAAATTATTAAAATCAAGGAAATCATAACATAGTGTACTTATCTTTCTCTTTCTCGGTCCCTTTCACCCTTTCTCCATTCCTCTCGGCCTTCTTCCTCTTCTCCATCTCTCTCTTTCTACTCTCTCGGCTTTTCTCTTCTTTTGGCCTTGACTCTCGGCTCTCTTCTCTATTTCCACGGTTCAACCCATGCTATCTCATTCTCTCACTGCCAGCTCGCCATCACCACGCCGGAGACTCGCCGGCAGCAGGAGATACGACCAGATGTGGCCGAAACTCCTCCCTCTCCATCCTTCTCTCTCTCAGCCTCTCTCACTCTCTCGATTCTTCTCTCTTGGATTTTCTTCTTCATTTCTCTGTTTTCTGGTTTTTGTGTGTGTGATATAAGAAAACGTGTGTGTTTTGCGTGTGAGCCGTGCGTGTGTGGGTATTAAGTGTCCCACGTGTGTGTGTTATATATATATAATATATTTGTGTGTGAGAAGAGTCTAGATAAATATGTATATATAAACACTAATTTGGTAATTATCAATTTAATCCTTCAAACTTAATTTAATAAAAACTCACAATTAATTCCATAAAAAGTGCCTTTTTTTTTGTAAAAATAAGCCTCGCGCTCGGACGCGGCCTCACGCGCGGAAATAAAATTTATGCTAATATTCTAAAATAACCCGGGATGTTACAAATATACACGTATCACTAAACCATATTTAGTTTCGATCTAATCATAATCAGATAGCTAATCGTAATTAGATCGAATAAATGTATACAAGATAAGGGTGCTACCATTAAATTAGTAATATTATGGAAAATTGAATTGCTCGTATTTATGAATCGGACATAAATATGATCTGGATTGGCACTCTGAGCACCAACTCTAATAAACACATGATACAAATGCTTACAAAATATGGATGAAGCTGGAAAACATGTACCAGGCCAAGAATGCTAGGAACAAAGCCCTGTTAATGAGGCTTTTGGTGAATTTAAAGATACAAAGTGGAACTTTCATTATAGAACACACTAGTGAGTTCCAGAGCCTGGTGAATCAACTGTCTGCAGTATACATGAACCTGAGAGATAAAGTACAAGCTCTCATACTACTCAGTTCCCTTTCTGATAGCTGAAAGACATTGATGGTTACTTTCAGTAATTCGGCTTCAGGAGGCAATCTGACCATGCCTATGGTAAACGATGTCTTTTCGAATGAAGAGTACAAGAGAAAAGATGTTGGCTCAGAATAGATAAAAACCTTCATCATGGAGACTCAAGGAAGACATCAAGGAAGAGAAAGAGGGAGAGGCAGAAGCACAGCTGAGGTAGATCCTCAGATGAAAAAATGCCTACCTATAAGTTCTATCATTGTGGCATAGAAGGCCACTTAAAGAAGAATTACCGAAAAATGCAACGAGAGCATGACCAAGGTAATTTCTAGACGAATAATAATGAATGAGTGACACTAATAGTTGTCTCAGAATATGTAGCCATATGCTCCATGCAAGAAGAGACATACATTCACACCGCAACCCAAGATGTTGAGTGGGTAGTAGATACTGCAGCATCCTTTCACGTCACTTCTCATAAAGATTTCTTCACAACATACAAAGTATAGGACTTTGAAAAGTGAAGATGGGAAATATAATTTCCTCTGGGATAGTAGGAATCAGTGATATTCAATTGTGAATAAATTTCGGATGTACATTAACTTTGAAGGATGTCCTGTATGTTCTAGAACTTCGGCTGAATGAACTCTCCGAGATAGCGGACAAACAGTGCTATGATAGTCACTTTAGAAATGGCACATGAAGAATGACAAAAGGTGTCATGGTTGTTGTCCGAGGATATGTTTCCGGCACACTATATAAGACTCATGTGAAGATTTGTGTAGACAGTCTCAATTTAGCTGAAAAAGAGGCTTTTCAAAATCTATGAAACCAGAGACTTGGTCACATAAGTGAGAAAAAAGGTTGTCTATTCTAACCAAGAAGAAGCTTACCAAAGATGCTGCACAAGGTCTTTGCAACCATTATTTGTTTTGTAAGCAACACATAGTCTCGTTTAAATTCTCTTCGAAGAGAAGATCAGAGTTGCTGACACACTCACAAAGTGGTTCTGTACTCCCAAGTATAAAAGTACCGAAGTAATAAAATAACCCGATAAGTCCGGGGTCGATCCTCAGGGAATAGATCTAATAGGATAAAATAATAATTGAGTGAAAATAAAAGGACTTGATTTTTTTGGAATGAATGAAATTTTTTTAATTGGACTGCAACAATAAAATGAAATGCTAGGGCTAGTGGATCTACTTTTAATATTTCAAATTTAGAAATCTCGCCCTTTATAATATATAAATTGTCATTATTACCCAATTAATTTATTTCAGTCATTAATTATGCCAAAATAAATAAAACCAACCATAAAGGCGGGGATAAAATTTATCTATAACAAGTCCAGTTAGATACTTAATTATACCAAATAAATAAAACTAGCCATATATGCAATAACAAAGTTTGTCAATAATTAATCCAGATTTAAATTGAGTATTAATCATTATATTATAATTTATATATTATAATATAAGTGAGATTAATCTAAATTTTAATATTAAAAACTTCACTCTTTTACCCCAGCAGTATGAAATTAACTACTTATGATTTGAATAAAAACATTCATAATGTTATTACTAAAAGAAAAAGAAATTACAAGAAAACTTTTTAAAAAAAATTAAAACACACGAGACACTCTCTCCCAAAATATTATCAGAGAATTGAGAGAAAGCATGAAAAAAATATGTGATGAGCATCCTCTTATTTATAGAGGATGCTCAGCGTCTTCAACAATTGCAAATACAATTGTTGAAGACAATTGCATGTGGAAACATGCCATCCACCGAAATTATTATAAATGGTATACATTGGATTTTTCATCAATTTCGGCTTTGAAAATTTCAGAACTAGAAACTCTTATAAACAACAACGTTGTAGATATTTGAGTCTTCTTTCATCTGAAACTAGAATTGCCTCATTCCGATATCGGAGTAAAAAGTTATGGCCAAAATACGAAAATTACGCAGGGTTGCAATTTCCGAAATTGTACAGTGTTAGAACGCCCTTTTAAGTTTTTGGCCTCCAAAATCCAAATGTCACGTCCATTTTCTAGTTATGCATCCAAAGTATTATTTCACCTACATAAAAAATAAAAATCATAATAAAACATAAATATAATTATTATTTAACAAATGTGCTAAATTAAGGGGATTAATGAAATTATAAGTGTAAAATGATTAGTTTCTCATTTATTAAGTGTACATTTTTTAATACTCATCACATCCTCAACCAGCTTATTACTAGTCCCTAGTAATTTAAGCGAAAACTTAAAAGAAAAATTCTTATCCAAGTTAAAATTATTTTCTTTCTTTATAAATAATCAAATAAGTAAATTGTCTTATACTTTTTACTATTCTTCTATACACACATAAAACAAGTATCAATCAATTCATTATGCCCACAATATTTACAGGTCTTGTTGAAAAGAGAGTAATATTTTGTCCTAAATTTATATCAGATTTTACACCTTTTGACAATGATAATTTATTTATATACATTTTTTTAAATAATAATACATATTCAATCCTTGTAACGAGCTTTGGGATAACGATTGTCAAACCAGTTGGCTTTAGGGCACTAGGTGTTAAAACACTCATACAGACTTAATTGCTCGGATCTTAGATATTAAAAAGAAAAGTTGTATGATTTTCTGAAGCTTTCTATTTATCCCATGTAACGAGCTTTGGATCAGTGACTCCCAAACCAGTTGGCCTTAGGACACTAAGTGTTAAAAACAACCTTACGAACTTAATTACTCGAGTTAGACAAGATACAAAATCGAACTTACTTAAACACATTTTTTTACAAACTCAAGCTCTATCGTTTTACTCGAACAATCACTGCTTACCGAGGTAAGATGTCCGGATACTAAGTAAAAACTTGATTATTATCATTTTTTAAAAAACTAACTCAAGCTCTACCGTTATATGCGAATAATCACTGCTTGGTGAGGCAAGATGTCCGGTTACTAAGTAAAAGCATGATTAGTTTTTTTTTTTTATTAAAAACACAAATTCCACCGCCTTTAGGTGCTACCTCCAACAAACTATAGAACTGAATATTACAAAATTTTCACTTACAACCCATGTTCATATGTTATATGTATGTTGATAATACTTGTCAAATGAGCATATGAAGATCAAATTTAATCAATATTATGGAGAATTCATAAATTTAAATGATTCAAAAGGAAAGAAAAAATAACTTGTTATGAATTAAATTGAGATACATCTTAGGAGCGAAAACTCCTTACACTGCCATCTCTGAACAACAATTCTATTTGGTTACTCAAAAGTTTATTGTTAATTTGTGTGTATTTTTTTTTTTACATAAAACAACAACACAAAAACAAAAATATTTTTTTTTGAAAGAAAAACACAACAATGAAACATAAAACAAAAACTATCTAGTCAACTATCCCCTGTTCCCGTCCCCCCAACAAAATGGAGACATTGTCCCCAATATCTGAATAAGAAGAAACAAAGTTTAGAAGACATCACATGGTTAGTGTGGAATTGACAATTGAATCTACGACTATTTAAAAGAAAAATCACAGATTAAGATCAAAGTCCACTCTACGCTTCTTGCTACGATCATGATCAGACCAGTTCAACTTGGAAAGAATGAGATCGATTTTTTGTTCATAAGTTAAGAGTTGATCAATTAATTCATCAGTTTTTCTTACATTTAAGACGACATCTTTTACTGGTTTCAAAATGAACTCAAGTCTTTTGGCATCTGCAAGAAATACTAAAAGAACATCGAAAAAATGATCAACAATAAGTAATCCAATGGGTTTTTGGTGAATGTTCAAGTTCGCCCATGATGCCACTGTGAATATTTCTTCCAGCGTGCCTAGCCCACCTGGTAAAGCAATAAAAACGTTAGCATGATTAATCATTTCAGCAAGTCTTTCAGACATACCTGAGGCAATGCATTCTTCTCCATTTGATTTTCCGATGAGGTTTTTGTCTGCCAAAGATTTTGGAATGATCCCTAAAACTTGACTGTCACATTCTTGCACAGCCTTTGGTCTTCGTATTTTAATGCATTATTAGTTAAGAGAATGAACTTACATGTTCAACTAGAAAAGCTTTCTTTCTTACATGATGTTTTCTTTTAACGGTGCACAAGTTTTTCAGAAATTTGGCATAAGATGGTATCTATTGTATAACATCCAACAAAGGAATATTGACCTTTACCTGTTTGAATATTTCATATATCTTTGGGGAATGGTTTAATTTCTTTATTTTTAATGCTTGAAGAAATGAAGGTGCATGAGAAAAAATTGTTATCATCAATGATAGGTAATGGTTCATCAACCCCTTCTTTACCCTTAGAATCTGATTTATTTTCAATTTCACGGGGTTCAAGAATAGGTATGTGGATGACTTTATTACTGCGAAGAGTAATAACAGATTTGACATGGTCTATATATTGACTACCAGAACTACCTTCGTGAGGGTTTTGATGACTCTTAGGATTTAGCTGTGGTTGTGAAGAAAAATTTCCTTTATCATTAATGGTTAGTGCAAATGTGATTTTGGAAAAAGTATCTTTCAGATCAATCAATGTTTGTATATTTTGGTTATTGATGGCTTCCTGTTTCTGAATGAATGCATGCAAGGTATCCTCAAGGGTTTTCCTAGGTGGTGGGATATATGGTGCATAACTCTGGGAGTTTCGGAAATTACGGTGTACTTGGAGAGGTTGTTACGATGGTTGTGCTTGGTGATCATTCCTCCAATTGAAGTTTGGATGGTTTCTCCAACCAGAATCGTAGGTTTTGGAGTATGGGTTTGGATTTGATCTATTGAAAGTGTTTATGGAACTGACTTGGTCATGAAGATATTCTTACAGGGCTTGCAAGGTTGGACAAACTTGTGTGACATGTTCATTTAAATTACAGATATGACATGTGACTTCTTGAACTGACTTGGCATTATCATTCTTCCTCATTTCTAATGCCTCAATTTTTTTAGCTAGAGATGCATACTCAGCAGAAAGGTCATGGTCTTCTCTAATGTTAAACATACCTCTACCAGATGGCTGTGGTTTTACAGACGACTCATAAGTTCCAACTGTGTCCCATTATTATGCATTCTCTGCTATATGTTATAGGTAATCTAGTGTATTCTTGGGATTTTTATCCCTAAATTCACCATTACACATCATTTCAACTACTTGTCTACCTTGGGGTGTTAAACCTTACTCCATGTTTCAAACCCGCGATGTGGACAAACATTCACTATCTCTTTAAACCTCTCCCAATATTGATAAAGTATTTCCCCCCGACTCTTGTGTGAAAGTTGTGATTCTCCTTTTAAAGGAGTTTGTCCTGTGCGGATAATCTTTTTTTTTTTTTTTTAGAAATTGCTTTTGCAAATCATCCCACGTTCTGATGGATCCTAACCTAAGATTATGCAACCAAATTTTAGCTTTATCTTTTAAAGAAAAGGGAAAAAACTTGAATCAAATTTTAGCTTTATCCAAATTTTTGTTTCCCACAAGACAAGAAGGCATTGAGGAAAAAATGGGTGAAGAAACATGACAGCGGAACTGTGCTGTACAGAGACACATCAGAAGAGTATTGTGCAGAGACACAGTGAAATGTGTTGTGCAGAGACACATTAGAATAGTACTGTGTATAGACACAGTGAAATGTGTTGTGTAGAGACACAACCAACATGTTAACAAATGTGGTTACACGAGATAGGTTAGAGTTGTGCAGAGACATAACCGAAATAACTATCGGATGACAATTGTTTCAGATGTAGTTGAAGGGGGAGAATTGATATGAATCCAACATGAAAATTGAATGATTGATTTGTTACAACCACCATTAATCAATTAATGGTTTTGATGTAACCACCCATAACCACTCAATTAGTGGACAATTATGACAACCACTTCACTAATTGTATTGAGTTAAAAGGCAAGTCATTGCCTATAAATTGAGCTCTCATTTGAGAGTTCAAACATCTCCAACAAGAAGGTACAAGTAAGAGAGCTTATAGTTTAAGTTCCAAGTAAGAAAACTTAGAGAGTGAAATGTGAGGTTTTTTTTTATAACAAAGTTTGTAATCTTTGTAAATTCTATCCAAGTAGTAATAGAGTAAATTTTTTCTCATAAAAGTCAGAGAATCACTACAAGGAAGACTTCAACTTTATTTAGAATTGAAAAAAAAAATATCAATTAGAAAATATGCATGTAAATGTTATGAGATCTCATAAAAAATTTCGCTTAAAACCCCAAATCTACTAAACCTATCTATAGTATACTCAAAGTTGGCTCTTAAATCCTCGATTTCTAAGATTATTTTTATATTTTGGGATCCTTAATCATAATATAAGAATTTCAAGATTTTTATCCATTAACTATTCATGAATTATAATAATAAAAAAAATTCAAAAGTGATACACGGATGTCTCGCCGGCATTACTACCGGCCCTGATGATGCTTCACTTTTAAGAGGAAATTCATTATATTTATCGGCCTTGCAAAAGAGACTCGAGTATCAATATTTACAACTTAAAACTCTTCATAATTATTTTTTGTTTGTGACCTAATAAAAATAAACCAAACAGGAAAAAAAGATATTATGAAATTTCAAAAGTTTTTTTGTAGTTAAAAGGCCGACAGCCTTTTTGACTTTGTTTCCTTGTCTTTGTTTTCACCCACGTCGGTAAATCACACACAGTTAACAATACCTTACATTATTACTCTTTTTTCTTTTGGCATTTTGGAATTTCAATTTTTTTTATCATATTTAAAATTAAACGAAAAATATTTGATAGGATATGATGGTATAATTAAAATAAGGCAAAAATAAAAAACTGACCCTCTAACTTTCACGTTTTTTCATTTCAGTCCTCTAACTTTCACGTTTTTTCATTTCAGTCCTCTAACTTTCAGTTTTGTCAATTCAGTCCTCTAACTTTCAATTTTTGTCAATTCAGTCCTCCGTTACAAATCCGTTACTGCTGCCAAAACGACGCCGTTTAACGGAGAACTGAATTGACAAAAATTGAAAGTTAGAGGACTGAATTGACAAAACTGAAAGTTAGAGGACTGAAATGAAAAAAAACGTGAAAGTTAGAGGACTGAATTGACAAAACTAATTTAATATTATATTACTACTAATAATAATATAAATTAAAAACAGATTCCAATAATTTAGACAAGTAATTAGTGAGCTAAGTAACAACCCATTCATTTTAAAAAATAAATAAATAAATCGTATTCATTCAAGAAATAATGATCTGATGAAGGTCGATCATGGACAAACATTATCTTCAACATTTCTGTGAGGCATTAGAGATTACTGTTCAATTACATTAAAATTATATTTATAAATTACATTGTCAAAATTATATTTATAAATTACATTGTCAAATCAAATATTAAAAATTAAAAAATACATCACTTATCTTTGAAATGTAATCTCTAAAATTACATTTTAAAATGTAATTGTTGGAATATAATTTTTTCTTGTTATCATTAAAATTATATTTATTAATTTTCTTAATAGTTGTACTGTTGTAGCATATTTTCTTTTTCTTTTATTATTTAAAAAAATAAGAAAAAGAAAACTAATTTAATATGCCCTAAATTAAATTAGGCAAAAATGTAAAACTGACCCTCTAATTTTCACGTTTTTTCATTTCAGTCCTCTAACTTTCACGTTTTTTCATTTCAGTCCTATAACTTTCAGTTTTGTCAATTCAATCCTCTAACTTTCAATTTTTATCAATTCAGTCCTCCGTTAAACGGCGTCGTTTTGGCAGCAGTAATGACAGCAATAATTAGAGGACTGAATTGACAAAAATTGAAAGTTAGAAGACTGAATTGATAAAACTGAAAGTTAGAGGACTGAAATAAAAAAAACGTGAAAATTAGAGGGTCAATATTGCATTTTTGCCTTAAAATAATATTCTATATTATGGAATAAATAAAGAGATTGTAGCAAGAAACAACTCATACGAATGGACCACCAATAAAAAAAAGTCCAAAAGGCAACTTCATATTTATTTTGTATGACAACTCTATTTATCATTGATAATAGCGAGCCACGCAAATATGAGTGGGATAATCCCACTCATTCTACTTGAAATTTTGTTTAGAGTTCTTTTATAAAATAATGAAAAATTAGGTTTTTTAATAAGATAAATTTGATTTATCTCATTAAAATAAAAAATATCTATTATTTTTTATGAAAATAAAAATTTATCCATATTTTAAAACTTGCCACTTTTCACAAATATAAATCATGGACATGACATTCAAAGAGTTGAAAATAGGATTCAAATACCCTTTGAAAAATATTTTAAAAAACCTAAAAAAATTAAAATTTTTGAAAAATCGTACACCCTTTATCCGGAACAAGTGTATCCACGTGGTGTTAGTGCATGTGGGGCTTAAAATTATGCTCAATGAGTTTGATTTTGCAAAGAATATCTCACAAAGGTTTTGTGGCAACCATAGGAGATTATAAATTTGGAGCAACCCACTTGCCTCAATTTCAGCAAAGAGTGAGATAAGACAACAATTTCTAAATCTCTTACAAAGTTTAATTTACTTTCTATCATTCTAGCTTGAAAGAGAGATTGCAAAAAAAGAAAAAGAAAAAAGGAAATGGAGGCAAGAAGGCAAAATAACAAAAGCATGGAGGTTGAAGAGAGCACTGTGGATTGGAGAGGCAGACCCTCAAACTCTAACAAGCATGGAGGAATGAAAGCTGCTGTCTTTGTTCTTGGTATCACTTTATACATACATACATACATACATTTTCTGAATATGTATGTTCAAATCAATCTATCCATCTATTTATCTATCTAACTACTCGCCCTCATATAAAACAAGCATATTTATATATATATAGTTTCTTATTGTTGTTCGAGAATTTGAAACTATATTTCTTGAGAGATTTTCTAAGATTTTTTCCCTATTCTTTTTCCTCTCTATGTTTTTTTTTTT